>JAHKKF010529148.1:0-10892 GCA_019740295.1 Labeo calbasu
GGCAGTCTTCCACAATGTTGGGTCTGTAGACTGCTCTACTACAGTGTGATTCTGACACAGACATTCTGACACTGGAGTTGGGACTGTAAAGAAAATATATTAATATACATTAATATACTAACATTTATAGATATTTGTATTTGTATTCTTACAAAGCAAGTGAAGTATCACTCACCAGTGATTGGTGTGGTCTGGTCTAGTCTGGTGCCGTTGCTGAATTGTGCAGTTCTGTCTATATTCGTACAGTAATAAACTCCTAACTCATCAATACTGACATTTTTTATGAACAGATTATGTTTAGACTGCACTGAATATTTTTCTTTGAATCCACTGTTGAAGTAAAATGTGTCTGGTGGGTTTGAAAAGGAGCGCAATATAAAAACTGGAGGATCTGGTAAATTGAGTAACAACCATGTCACCTCCTTTAAGTCTAGACTACAGTTTATGGTCACATTTTGACCCAAATCTGTTAGCTGATATGTTAGAATCTCTTCAGCCTGACAGTATGCAAGTAGATCTGTGAGAAAAATAATTAGGAGTATTTTACTTAAAATTACTCTGCTGTTAACCATCAAATATATTCTGTATATAAAAAGATTTTCGGAATAAACTCACAGAGCTGAAGGTGCAAGATCTTCAACATGATGCAGTCTTGATTCACACTTCTCTTGAGATGAAACCTGTAAGACAGATCTTTTAGCCACAACAAGCAGAGGAAGTCAAAGACAGCAGTTTAAAAATAACCATTCCTGATAGCATGACTCTCTAAAGCACGCTGTAGTGATTTTTGTAAAATGACGGGCCAAACAAGAAACTTAACAAAAACTTCTCTTAAATGGAAAAGCTGTCACTGGGGTGGTGCATATTAAAACGTACTAATATGTAACATTTAGGTTCTTACATTTACACTTTTGTTAACCATCAGAATCCTTCCTTGTGGGACCGGCTTTAGCCCTATATGGCCCCAAATATAGGGCTCTAATACCCCTTTTCCACCAAGGCAGTTTGAGTGCTGGTTCAGAGCCTTGTGTTGTTTTTCAACACCCAAAGCACCAGCTCAGAAAAAGGAAAAGTGGTGCGTAAGTAGCACCAAAACTTTGCTGCTCTAGAAGTAAAAACTGCTTGCGTCAGGGGCTGGAGGTAGGGTTACCATGACCAACAAGATGAACAGAAACTTTTGACTGCCGTTCGCCACTGGGTTCGCCATGTTTGGATGCCAGTGTGGGTTTACAAAGCCATGAACATCAATAGCAATGCAAACATCCACTATTGTTGATATTAGGCTTGTTTGGGATGCACTGTGACAATGAAGTACCCCAAGAGCAATTCAATAGCTTAAAGAGACGTCTGGTCTCTAGTCGCACTTGCGGTGCTTTTGTGTTGTGCGCCGGTCGGTCTGTCCGGTGCTGATACATTTCAAGCAAGCCTGGATTTTGTGTTTGACGCTGCCACAAAAAAATTAGACATAAGACCTGGCTCTGTGGTGGCTCTCTAGCCCAAGGATAGGCAATGTGAGTGCCAGGGATAGGCCTGGAGTGCCACTGTCCTGCAGAGTTTAGCTCCAACCCTAATCAAACACACCTGAACAAGCTAATCAAGGTCTTCAGAATTACTAGGGCTACAGGCAGATGAGATTTTTCTGCAGAACATCGGCACTCCAGGACCAACGTTGCCAATCCCTTTTCTAGCCCATGGAAATTCAAACCGATTCTTAAAAGACTCGCCAGCTGAACCAACGCCAAACTGGCAATAGCACTGGCTCTAAACTAGCACCTGGTTCATGCTGTTGGGAAAGGGGTAGAAGTGAAAGGTTCGTAGGGAGCAGGCTACCAAAGGGAGTATTTTCAACTACAACCTTTAGTACTTGATTTCGCAGGGAAACTTCTGCTCCATTTGAACAACCCTAGATTAGTTAGGGAACAAAGCTCATACCCTGACTTGAGTAAAGGTACTTCTTCAGGGCTCACTGTAGTTAATGGTTAAGCTCTAAAATGCGATAATGACAAGAACGGACCACCTCCTACTCATTACATTGCAAAACTAAAGAGACCTATAAAATCACCCCACAAAAGAGAGCATATATCCCTGCTTCAAGTCCTAGCAACAGTTGTGGAGGGAGTAAATGAAACAGTGGGACTCTTGTGAGTTGCCCATCACAGGGGTGCCATAACAGGGGGGGAAGGTTAGGACGATTCCAAAGGCACAGCAAGGGAGAGGGGTCCCGGAATGTGATTTTTACAGAGAGGGATGATTCAGGTCTATTTACCCTGCATGAAAGGTGCTAAAAACCTCACCCCGGCTATAAACCCTAAGGGAGCCAAAGGGGAACTTAGGCCCTACTTAAGATGCCAATGCAACTGGGAGCAGCTCATACCCTGCCTTGAGTAAAGACCTGTTATAGCTAGAGCAAGGGTGGCGAACTCTGGTCCTAGAGAGCCGCTGCCCTGCCGAGTTCAGCTCCAACCCTAATTAAAACTCACCTGCCTGTAGCTCTCTAGTAACCCTTCAGATCTTTATTAGCTTGTTCAGGTATGTTTGATTAGGGTTGAAGCAAAAATCTGCATGGCTACGGCTCTCCAGGACTGACGTTCACCACCCCTGAGCTAGAGCTTTGTCTTTTCTTTTAGCCTAGACCAGGGCTAGGCTGGAGGGCCACTGTATTGCAGACTCACCTGAACCAACTAATCAATGTCTAAATCACTAGAAAGCTACAGGTAGGTGTATTTGATAAGGGTTGGAGCTAAACTGCCTTTACTTAATTAGCATTGTTGAACTAGGGCCATAGTAGACCACCCATCCACAGAGGGAGTGGTTTCCCTACTTCAAGACCCAGCAGTAGTTCAGGAGGTAAGTAAATGTAGAGCAGGGGAGGGCCTGGCTGCGTTCGGAACCGCATACTTCCCTACTATATAGTAGGCAAAAAGCAGTAGGCGAGCGTATGAGTATGTTTGAATTTTCAATATTCATAGAAGAGTAGGCGAGAATTAGTAGGCGAGTACACTCATTCTCGCGAGATTCAGCATACGTATACTTAATTTGCGTTCTAATATGCCTACTTACCTACTATATAGTAGGAAAAAAAAGTATGTGAAGAAAGAAGTACGTTCGAAACCTAAAAGAGTAGGCGAGAAATCCCTGGATGTCCTACTGCTTTAGCCCAGATTCTGGAGTGTTCATCGATGGATACTTTTCAGTCCCAGGAGTCCACAAAATGTTTATTTAACAACTGACAGGATAGTGTTGTAAGAGAATTGCAGATGAGCACATGCATCCATTATTAAAAGTAAGTCATTAGTTATTTTAAATATGTTTACATGTTAACAGATAACATCAAACTAGCATTTCCACTTGTGGAAACAGAAAAATTACGAGGTGCAGAGAGACATCATGTAATGGTGGACAATGAACTGATGGGGCCCATTTGAAGTAATTTATTAAGAAGCCAGTGGACAATATAAAGTTTCTGACTGTGTGGGGCATCTGACTGCTTTCCAAGAAGGGGCACAACTGATTTACAAATATTGTGATAGTGTCGAATGAGACTGTACAGGGACTGAGGCAATGACCAGTAGAGTAAACACTGTTGCACTGTCTACAAGTACACTTGTACAAAACACTTTACCCAGTCCAAATACCCACACTTGCATGTAGCACATGCATGTGACAGGAAGTAAGTTTGCAAGACTGTCCCAGGCCTAAATAATGCCAAATTGCAGTGCTGTTAAAGCACACCAAATCCACACCATTTTAAATACTGCTCAGGAGGCTTAGTGTATCCCATCATGCATCATGTTTTAGAAAAAATTGTGAGATCTTGCGAGAGGTCACAGAAACCGTTCCAATGCAAGTTAAAAATTAATAATAATTATAATATTAGATATTACAAATAATTTGGTAGTAAAACAAAGTGTTGCATGTTGTACTGGTGCAAAGAGAAGTATATTTATTTAGTACATCATTTGCAACTACTTTTTATCACTTAATTAGAAGCATCACAAAGTAAATTGCCATCTGTTATAGGGAGATACTGAACAGACATTTAGAAGTTTATTTTAAAATGCAACATTTAAAACTAAAAATAAATCTCTGTAAACATGTGCATTTTTACCACACTATAAGTCTGTCCCATCAGGTGATGAGAAGTTCTATACACACTGTGGTTTTCATGTTCACTTTAACACTTGGGCCAAATACAGGAAATGCATCATATAAGTAGTCAAGTAGGAAGTGTGGGTATTTATACAGGGCAAAATTTTAAGAAACAACAAATGCTGTGCAAGGTATAACAGCAGGAATGTTTGATAAAAGGGTAAAACTAACAGACCTACCACTGCAAAGGTCTCCCTCTGCAGCTTTCTGTTTGTTTCTAAATGAATACCTCACCACAAACAAGACTGGGCTGACTGCTTTCTTTAGGCCTTCTCAGCTAAAAAAAGTACAATAATTATATAGAGAATGTTAATAATAATCTGTGAGCAAAATGTTGAAGTTAAAAACTGATACGAATGAACTGCAATAGGTTATTTTTTATTATTATTATTTTTTTTTAACAATAAAAGGTATTACAAGCATGGAATTGTAAGTGAAGTTATTACTGTGGCATCTGTCGTAAAAGCACATCAAAACTAGTGTGGCATTACAAATTTAAGGATCTGTTTAATATCTGCAGATCCCGAATCCTAACATAATATCATATAAAAATCTAAGGTGATCTATATTGTATTGACCATTTAATGTAATCATAATGCCATCTGTTTGCAAAGTTTTAGTTCTCGTTACTTATCCTTGTGATGTAGAGAGAGTCTTCCCGCAACTATGGTGCTCAAACCATTTGTGATGTCATTATGCTTATTTGGATAGGTCTGCTGAGGTGTTACAGTTGGGGGACGAGTAACGACCTGCATCCTCTGTTCTTGATCTGATCAAAGGATGTCACCTCTGAGAACTGTGTGAATATCTCTAAGGTCCACCTACTAAATGTATATAAACTACAGTGTATCACTGCCTTAGTCAGACGACTTTTTGATGACTGCAGTGCCACGCTGTGAGTATCTGAATAAAGAGAAACTTCTGCTTCAAGATATCCAAAATGTCTCCTGGTCTCTAAGAAAAAAAAAATAAAAATCCAGCACTAGTATTACATTGGTAACCACCATAGTAAGTTTGGTGATCACTGTGCTATTACTATACATATCACAGTCAAGCTAAAGATACTGCAATAAAAGCATAATAAGTGTTGTGGTTATTGTGCCTTTTTTACCGAAACTGCCACAGCAAAACTACAGTTACTGTGGCAAAAACATGGTAAGTGTCCTGTTTACTCTGTTTTAACTTCAAATATCACAGTACAACTACAGTTACCGTGGTAAAAACATAAGTTACATGTACTGTGTTTTAACTTCAAATTTCACAGCAAAACTGCAGTTACAGTGGTAAAAAAACATGGCAGGTGTCACTCTTTTAACTTCAAATATCAAAGTACAACTACAGTTACTGTAGTAAAAACATGGTAAGTGTCACGTTTACTGTTTTCACTTAAAATTTCACAATGAAATTGCAGTGTCATGTTTACTGTGTTTTTACTTCAACTATTACAGCAAAACTGCAGTTACTGTGGTAAAAAGCATTGTAAGTGTCACGTTTACTGTGTTTTAACTTCAAATATCACAGTACAACTGCAGTTACTGGGGTAAAAAAATGGTAAGCGTGTCATGCTTACTGTGTTTTAACCTAAAATATCACAGTACAACTATGACTAGAGGCCCCCTGACTAGAGGGAGCAAGTGACAAGGTGCAACAATGAGAGTGGTTTAGTTTCTTATTTTAATTATAAAACAAAAGCTACTCAATCCCCATTAAACTAAGAAAGGAATTCTAGTCACCATGAGCCTGCGATGAGGTGAGGTGAGGTGAACTAATCTAAACCTCCTTAACCTCCTTAAGAGCCTTCATCTTAAAACTCCATGTTTGACAATGCAAATTCTGGGCTTTTACTGCTGGACCTGTGTATATCACACTGTAAACTCTCTTAAAAACTTACAACTACATGCTGGAAAGGAACTTATGAGGGATGTCATCAGCCCCTAAGGCTTATGTCCTCTAGAGCATGGATAGGCTACTTCAGTCTTAGAAGGCACTTTGGAGCAAAAACAATCATGGCCATAAAGGGTCATTCCAAACCAAAGTGCTCAAAACTGGCCACTTTTAGACCCTTTAGAATGAATAATTTTAAAGTGTACAATTGATGAACATTTGGGCCCCCATGATTTTTTGTGCAGATTCTTTGCATGATGACGGTGCCTCCATATGGGCACTTAAAAAAAAAAAAAAAATGTTTGGTTCCCTACTCCTTTTAACCTTTAAAAGCCCTCACTCTGGAGGGTAAACCTTTCGAATGGTTTAGGACATAGGAATGAGCCCTTTCGAATGGAATGCAAGGAAAGTTTAGCTCCAACCCTAATTAAACACACAGCAGCTTTCTAGTGTTCTTGAAGACCTTGATTAGCTTGTTCAGGTGGGTTTGATTAGGGATGAAGCTAAACTCTGCAGGTTGGTGGCCCTCCAACACTGAAGTTCTTAATCTCTGGCTAGAGGCACGGAAGGGGCTCAGAAGAGAAGATTATATTATCTTCTTTCAATCTCAAGACTCTACTCCAGGCAAAGAAGGTAACTGTTACCAGAAGAGGTACAACATCTCAATGCCACCAAATTTATTACCTTTGCAGTGCTGAGATGAGGAGCTGTGATTATTGTGACATTCAACTCTTACATCAGCAGACCAGTCTCAGAGTACAGTAAGTACTTACCTGATGTACAGTAAGTACAAAGAAAAAAAAAATCTTCAGCAGTCTTCTCTCTAAGGCTGTGCCTACTTTTCTTGGCATTGCTTCTCCTCTGTCCCCTACTCCTTGGAGGGGAAGCATAAACTAGGGAGCCAGACTTGCTTCTAGCCTTGTTTCTGGTTATCTTTCAACAGCCCAGAGGTGTTAGAGAACTTGGGTGAAGAACTAAATTGGCACAGGATATACCACTGAAAAGGCAGGCCTGGAGTCCTGGAACACCACACTCCAGCAGCACTGCTGAGCGGAGACTGGGTGGATTTCACAGGCCTGTCTTGCCTCCACATACGCCTTGCCATGAACTGCAAGGTGTTAAACAGAGGACGCTAATGTATTTAATAACATCTGCCTCTATTCTTCCCACCTGCCACCTCGTAAGGTGGCGTGTTGCTTCTGCAGATACAAGGCCTTGATTGTAAGGAGCAAACACCTGAGGAGGTACGTACAATGTGCTCGACAATTGGCAAAGCCAATGATGATGCAGCACCAGGGAAAGATAGCTCACAAGCAGCTCTTCCACTGGGGCATCATCACATATCACAGAAATGGCTGCCAAAAATCACTGGTGACATTCAAGAAATATTTTACTCTGAGAATAAAAGGTCAAGTTCATTGTATTGTGGGACACAGTATTCTGTGCAGTGGGCTATGTTGTAAACTGTTTCATTGTGAGTCACAGCTGGTAACACCCTCCCATCACACTTAATTAATTAATGCCTATTTCTATTTGCACACACTGAGCCATTTCACAGCTGTTTTTGTCACATTTATTAATATAGTGCCTTAACCCTTTAACTGTCACCGTCCCACCTGTGGCACACTTAGCGTTCTTTTTTTCGTTGTCCATTTTCTCTATCAAATATTTTAGTAATCATCATAAATTAAATATCATTTGAAAGATTAGAAGCCCAAGAATCATCCCATGAAAACCATTTTGAAATCAGACATTGCATTACCATGGAAATGATACTGTAAATCTTTTGGTGGTCTCCTCCCCCTTAGCAGCAGTGTCAAGTGTCATATTACAAAATGCATTATGGTCTTTTAGAATCCAAACTTTTTATAATCTTGACAAAAAAACATGTCATTGGAAAGGTCTGAGTCTCAGGATTTCATATTTGGTTGTTATTTTGTGATAGAAGTAAAATTGATAGAGACATTTAGACGTTTGTGACAGAAAAATGCATTTTAAAAAATTCTATAGAGTTTGTATGGCACCCGGTGGTATAACGCCCCAAACAAACTTTTAAAGGAACCTCAATTTTTTTCATATCAATTTCAAATTTGGAACATAACTTATTTAGACATAAAGCTTCAATTTGATATCAAATTTAGGGTAAAACCTGCTATGTAAAAATATGTATTTTATATAAAATTAAATAAAAATGGTACAGTGCATCTTCTTTTTAGTAAATTTAAACTTCTATAACTTATTAATATTTTATTTTTTGGAAAAAATTGCACCTCTGGCATGTTTTCTTTGAAAAGAGACCAACCTTAGATCTGTATTCCAAAGTGTTCATGAATTACAACTATTTAAGTTCGGATAGTGCACTTTCATGCCTATTTAAAAAAATGGGGGGTGACAAAGCAACTTCACAGTAAGATAACAGTGTTGATGAGGCATAGCTGTTTAAGTCTGAGTTGTAATCATAGTTTATACTGGCGTGATGTGTTTTAGTTGCTAAGGTCTTTGATGTATACAGACTAGATATTTATGTGTGTGTGTGTGTGTGTGTGTGTGTGTGTGTGTGTGTGTGTTTGACACATATTTCCTGACACATGCTTCTGTTGAAAATATACATAAAACTCAATAGAATATTACTTAGAATACAAAACTCGTTTTGGCACCACTTGGTGTATATTAGCTGTAAAACATAATAAAGCAATACAATTTTACAAACATAATTCCAAATGCTGTATATAAGAATAAAAGACTATGTGTGTGGTCAGAGCAAATATAACTTCAACTTCCTATGCTACTGAAAGCTCAAAGGTAAAAAATCTCCAACGGGGTGTGAAACACACAAGACAACATCAGGCTGAGCTGCTTGACCAATTGTTTTAACAAAACAAGAATTATGCAGCTCCGGATCTGTGAGTTTATTATCCTTTGAATATTATTTGATAGTCAGGATACTCCATAAAGTTATTTTTAGAAGTGTGATTACGGTTTCTTTTCATAGATCTTTTCATATGGTGGCAAGTGGCAGAGGCGTTAACAGATCAATTATTACATTTGGAACAAAATGTGACCAAAAACTGTGATCTTGATGTAAAGGTGATGTGGTTGTTAGTGGATCCACCAGATCCTCCAGTTCTGATATTACGCTCCTCCTCAAACCCACCAGCAACATTTTACTTCAATAATAGATTCAAATTATGCAGTGCAGTCTAATCATAGTCTGTTCATAAATAAATTCACTTTTGATATCTTAGGAAGTTATTACTGTACAAATATAGACAGAACAGAAAATTTTGGCAATGGCACCAGACTACACATCAATGGTGATCACCTTGCTCCTCCCTAACATGGCAGACGACAGCAGGCTCTGGCCTCCTGGCGAACGGCACCGACTCCTCGGCTCCCTCTCGGATGGCAGCCACCCCTCCTCAACCTCGGAGCACGGCAGCGAGCCTTCCGTCCCACCTATGGTACAATCACTCCAGCACCACTGCCTCGGGTAGCCACATTCATTCACTCCTTCGTGTTGCCCGACCTCCTCAGTACCGCGATCCCGCTCAGCAGCGAGGGCTCTTCTGACAGCGTGTCCCTCCTTCCTCCTGGGTTTCGGCACCAATGTAACGAAGTTCACTGAACAGGAAGAAGGAAGCAGGAACCGGCAAACATTCAAACACTTTAATCATAAAAAAAACAAACACAAAAGTAAAGCGGCAGCCCCTCAGGGACGACTGCTGCACACAAAACGCAAAATAAAGTCCAGGCCTGGTCCTCTCTCGTCTTTAACTGTTGTCGCTCCTCCTTTTATCCTTCTGGAGCTCCTCCATGGGACTCGAGACCGGTGAGTGGCGCAGGTGTTGCTCATTATGATTATACTCCACCTGCCTCGTTCCGTTCCCATGGCTCTCGGCCCCGCCCCACTCGTCGCAGTGTACTACATACTGCAATTTATTTACAGTTCCAACACAACTAACTAAATGTCATAATTACACAGTAGTGCATCATATTGAGCCGAAAACACAACCGAATCATACTCTAATATTTGGTCTGATTTTTGCTGTTCTGGCCATTGTCGTGATAGGTGAGTTGCTTTTCTTAAACTTTAAATATAATTCTCCTGTCTGGTTAATTGTTGCTTTTGAGATTGAAATTGATTTTTATTTATTTATTTATTTATTTTTTTTTTTTTTTTAGTATTCTTGGGCCTATCAGAGGTTTTTGCTGATGGCAGTAACAGACACCCACCTCAACTTGAAGACTTACAGCAGCTTTTTATGCCTTTCGAACAACCTGAAGACTCAACACAAACACTGTCACAGCTTATTTGTCTCTCAACATATAACATACAGTACTGTGTAAAAGTTTTAGGCCACTAGTATTTTCACCAGCTACAAAATGGTTTAAAGTAAGTTATTTCTATCTTTTGCTGTAGTGTGTCAGTAAAAAAAAATATCCGTTTACAATTCCAAACATTCTGTTTGCCATTAATTGTAATAATCTAGTGAGATCTTTGTTTGTACAAGGAGTCTGACAACAGCCAGTGCTCCACACTGATCTAATCTTATCATCATCCAGTCTTCCTGGAATGACATGAAGACACAGAACAAATTGAAACAGACTAAATCCAGAAGAACTTTGGCAACGTCTCCAAGATGCTTCGAGAGACCTACCTTGCAAAGCTACCTGAAAAATTTTGCGCAAGTGCACCTAGGGCAAAAGCTGCTGTAAACGCTAAGAATGTCGCACCGAATGTTGATTTCATTTAGTTAATAAAAGGTAATTGATAAAGAAAATCTATTTATGACAGCATCCTCATTTTACAGCATTTTTACACAAGTGCCTAAAACTTTTAACAGTGCTGCAGCTTTGCA
>JAHKKF010529149.1:2607-13563 GCA_019740295.1 Labeo calbasu
CTTAGTACAACTTAACATTTCAAGTTGACTAAACTTATTTTAGTTGACTGAACTTAAAAGTTTAAGGCAGCAGGGTAACAAATTATTTTAAGCTGACTAAGCAAATTGTGTTTTTTTATTTTTTACAGTGTAGCTACCAATGACAACACCATAGTCAACTTCTACATAAAGCCAGATGCATTTGAAAACAGCGTTTTCGTTTCAAAACACTGTTTTTCCACACTGGCGTTAATTAAAAAAACCCCATAAAAGCTCACTGAGATGACACGGATGGACCAGACATAAGTTTTTACACAGTTTTTCTTGCAGGATAATTTTACTTACGAAAATATTCCACCATTCGCTCTCGTCCAGGTCGCACTTCCTCACTATTTTAAGTTTGATCTAAAACGCAAGTGCCCTCATGTTTTGTCGCAGGACAGCAGTTGTGAGTAAATTTTCTGTCATATTCACAGGACTGTAATATGAAGAGTGTACGAAGTAACATATCTTTAGCAACACTGTGAAAGTAGCACATAACAGGCACAATACCAGTGTTGACATAGATATCTATTGGTACAATACAGGGCTCTACGCTTACTTAAAAAAATTAGGAGCACAGTCAAAATTTAGGAGCGCCTTCTAATCAATAATCAAAAATTTGCCTTTCCATTACGTGATATTTGACTCCTTTATTTATCCTTTATTTATTGATTTATCGGAATTTTGTTTTTACCTTTGTAATGGCATTTGTCTAACTTTATTAAAAGTATGTCATTTTTTATGTCAAGTGTTTTAAAAAATATATATTTTATAAGCTTTTTAAATTTTCTAATTAACCCTTTAACTGTCATTCCCATTTTTTAACACATGAAGATGCACTATCCAGACTTACATTTTTATAATTCATGATTTTAATGTACATTTTCCGTGGTAATGCAATGTCTGATCTTAAAATGCCTTTCAAAAGATGAATTTTGAGATTTTAAGTTTTGAACTGATATATAATTTCTAAAGCATGATAGGGAAAACAAAGAAAGTCTTTTGTGACAAAGGTCAGAACTCATGTTACGATGTAGATTTTTTAAGTTGCACTCTTGACATATATATTAATCTATTACTTTTCCTGCATAATTTGCAACACAAAAATATGGTCTTAGACCTTTCCAACGATGTATAGTTTGTCATGATTAGATTAGGGTTTTTTTGTAATATGGTGAAGTAAACTTAGGCGTCCGACTTGGGGGCCGGTGACAGTTAAAGGGTTAAAACAACAGAATAAGAACAAGTAGAATAAGAATAAGTTACCAATCAAATGAAGCATTAACAAAATTAGTATGTACTCTGGAGGTGGCACAGAAGAACACAAAAGTGGCTAGTAGGTGTATTTTCATGTTTAATGAGGCTCAGAGGTAGAATGAGTGCAGTCAGATTCATAAATTCATGTAGAGATTAGCGTTTTAAATAAACATTTTTAATATAGAAATATTAAATGGTTTAAATAACTGAAAAGATACTTTAAAAATGAAACTAAAACTGCCAGTAGTTGACAGCAAGTCACTGATTTAATTACTGAATCATTCATTCATTTAATTAGTTTGAACAGCTGATTCATTCAGGAATAAAGCAAGTGACTGTCTTTATAAATGGGAAATTGAATCATTGACTTACTAGGTTTGTTTAAAAGCGCACGTTATTTTGTCTTGTCGCGCCGGGACACGGCATCACAAGATGGTAAGGGGCATAACATTTCCATCACACGGTTGAGGTATTCAGCCGATCACAATGTGCTGGCAAATAGCTGGCTAATCAGAGCACACCAAGCTTTTTAGAACGATGAGCTTTGTAAAAATTGACACGTTTTAGAAAGCCGGGGCAGAGAGGAGCAACAATAATGTACAGTATGTGGAAAATAATGTGTTTTTTGAACCTCAAACCGCGTAAACACATTGCATTACAATAAATACACAAAATAATGTTCGTTTGACCCCTTTAAAATAAAATGTGAAATAAACGAAAAGCATCAATTAGCGGAATTACATTTAGATTCGCTTACACTGAATCAGATTGCTTTTACGCACTGTTTTGTGCAGCGTTGAGCCTCATAACCAATCAGACGAGTTTCTGTTGAACTTAGGAATGCATTGGCCAATCAGAGGCGGATCTGTTGATGAGTGCGCAAGCACTACCAAATATCCCTTCGGTAATGGTAGCAACGGTATGGCAGCTATCCAGAACATTCTTGTACTGCATAATTAATGGTAAAAAAAACACTTAGCGGCCACATTAGCATTCTGGAGACGTCTAGAAAAACCATAGCAGTATTTTGAACCAACCTGATCTTATGGCAATTCGTACATATTTTACAACGTGGCTAAGTCGTACGGATTCGTACAAACTCACTTTTTGCTAAATCATACATATTTTACGAGTTCCCCAATTCGTATGAATTTGTACGAATGACTACCCTTAACCCTGCTCCTAAACCTACCCATCACTGGGGTCTAGACAAATCGTACAAAATTGTACGAGTGAGGTCGTACGAATTAACCACCTTGTAAAATATGTATAAATTGGTTGTGAGATAGTGTTGTCTAGAACCCACCTAGAACATTTAGGGATTCTTGGGATGCCCTAACAATCACCCAAAACATCCTGACGTAAAGTTTTGCACGACCAAGCTCACAAACACCCTAGCAACCACCTAGCAATGCCCTAGCAACCACCCAGAAGATTCTAGCATCTCGGCTATGAATTTTACACTGGCAAACACCTCTCATGTTTTCTACGGTAGGTGTCCAGTCCGACAATCCAATTTTCCTCTGGTTACTCTGCACTCTTACTCTTACTTCTAGCACTCATAAGTGTGTTTGTGAAATGATCTTGAGTTGAAGCATCTCGAAGTGAATGTGTTGTTAAATTAATCATGTCCGCAAGGGTATTCACCGCTGTTTTACCTTCTGTAAGAGGAGTTATTCATTACTACCTTCCTCCCAGTTCACACATTCATGCACTAAAATCACACTTTATGTTTGCGGTATAATCAAGTGTGCCAGTGCATCAGGGGCCGCTTGTTAGCATGCACATGCGAGACGGCGCATTTCACATGTCAGCGGATTCCCGCAGTTCAAAGGCCTGTCAGCCAACGTTGTGAAAACACTCATCACTGCGGATTTGCGCGGACGCGTGCGTTGCGTAACTCGGCCGCCCTCTTTTGTTTCAAAACTGAAGGGAAGACACAGCTCTGGATGCAAATCAAAGTCGTCTGCTGTTTTCTTTAATACTGTCACGCTCATGTTCCTAGACTGTTTGTTTCCCCGCGAATATTTACCGCAGCGCAGAGTGAAGTTTCCGTAGATATGCCACAGTCGTCTCTCCTGTTTACCTGTCATCTCGCCTCTCTCCCCGTGTCGATGTTTCTCTCTGATGGTACGAATTCCCTGGGTTTGCGAGTGAATGAATAAGCACAACTAACATGTCTCTCTGTGTCTGTCGCTCGTGTTTCATTGCATTTCATCATTTCTGAAGCCGTCACTGTCAGCGAGCACCCCGAAAAAATATAACACGCTCAAACTCGCTGGGAACAGGTGGAGATATGATTACAGAAACAGATGCATGGATGGATTGATGGATGGATGTGGCTTTTTCAATTGACAGCTGTGTCAATGCAGGAATTATATTTGCTTTCACAGTGATATTGTACAAATTAGCTAAATTAATGAACAAAATGTAGACGCAAAAGCCCAACAGCGTCGCATAACAGCACACAGCGGTGTGATTTTCCCTGAGATGTTTATTCATGCAAGTTGCATGAGGTGTCACAGCAATTTTGTGCTATTGTGCATTCTTAGAACGACGAAAAGCCTCATTTTCCTCTAGCTGCAACAATTGAGATTGGATTTGAAATGGAATATTCTGGTTTATAAACGTCCCCTGATAACAGCATTTTTAGCAGATATTGCTTTCAGTTTTGTGCATTTTCTCATGAGTAATTAGTTTAGTTGCCGTCAGAAGCGGTTTCATCCTTCATAAACGCTTACAGTCACATAATTCTGTTCGTTTGAAGGAATCTTGGGTTTTAGGCAAACCTATTCCTCTCTTTTCCTCTCAAAGATTAGAAAACCAGAGTTAAAACGGGTGTTTGTAACACTTAAAGAAAGTGGTCCATTCATCTCAATCGCTGTTGTTTATGTGAAGTACGCAAGATGCTGCAATATTTGCTTCACAGGCACTTTTAGAGTTAGGGTTAAGTGCAAATGGCATGTGAATGATCACTTTATATGTGTCCCTGGACCACAAAACCAGTCATAAGGGTACATTTTTTAAACTGAGATTTATACGTCATCTGAAAGCTGGATTAATAAGCTTTGCATTGATGTATGGTTTGTTAGGATAGGACAATATTTGGCCAAAAATCTGGAATCTAAGGGTGCAAAAAAATCTAAATATCTAAAAAGTTGTCCAAATTAAGTTCTTAGCAATGCATATTACTAATCAAAAATTAAGTTTTGATATATATAAAGCAGGAAATTTACAAAATATCTTCATGGAACATGATCTTTACATAATATCCTAATGATTTTTGGCATAAAAGAAAATCGTTAATTTGAACCCATATAATGTATTTTTGGCTATTGCTACAAATATACCATGCTACTTAAGACTGGTTTTGTGGTTCAGGGTCACATATAGAGTGTCAAAAGTAAAAATCCCATTCATTTTCTCTATAGGGTAATTGATTTTAAACAATAGCTTATAAACCCTTATAAAAAAAAAATTAAAAAAAACTTGCGAGTTACGAGGCTGTTAACTGATGTTACATATATTCTTTTGTTGAAGGCAATAGTCTGCATTATTTTAGATTATTTTTTAAATAGTGATGTTTAACAGACCAATTCCTGGCTGAACTACATTACCTGTGATTATTCAAAGAAATCTCCACCAATCAGACGATTGCAACTACACTGTAAAAAACTATTTGTTGAGTCAACTTAAAATAATTTGTTACCCGGCTGCCTTAAAATTTTAAGTTCAGTCAACTCAAAGAAGTTTAGTCAGCTTAAAATGTTAAGCTGTACTAAGTGACAATTTAGATATTTGAGTTGAATCAACTTAAAATTTTAAGGCAGCCGGGTAACAATCCCAGCTTTTAAGTTTAACAAGCCAAATTTTCTGCTTAGTCAACTCAAATATCTAAGTTGTCACTTAGTACAACTAACATTTCAAGTTGACTAAACTTATTTGAGTTGACTGAACATTTTAAGGCGGCAGGGTAACAAATTATTTTAAGCTGGCTCAACAAATTGTGTTTTTTTGTGTTTAACAGTCTAGCCAATCGTTCCAAAGAGGCTTTCCACTCCTATTAAACACTGAAAATGAAATAACAGCCAGCTACACTATTCAAATATTAAATATTTCTGTATATGTGCATATTTTGCACTAAGCTTAAAATATGGCCTTAGAAAAACTGACCTTAGATTGAAGTGTCATGAACAGTATTAATTTACCATGACTACATTTCTATCATGACAACTCTTTGGAGACTTTAGCATGGTAATAGATATGACAAAGTTAATGTATTTGATCCTAATGTACAGTAACTTGCTACTGCCAGTACTTGGTGCTGTGTGTATTTAAGACATACTGCTGCTGCTGCACAAATAGCATAGATAGTAACCTATAGCAGATCTATACAGGTGGAGCTGGGGAGGTGGAGGGTTTCAGAGGAACTCTGAAAGCATGGTGCGAAATGCTCTAGTGAATTTTAAATGTATGCAACATGAACCAATCAGCTTGTGCCAAGTAGTTTAACCCCATGAATCATCAGTTTGCGTTAACGATTTATCAACTTGCGCCATCTAGAGTTTCATGACAGAACTTGGCATGAATTATTATCACCAGTAGTTAGCTAGAAGTTTGAAGTTAGTCTTTGTAGAAAGTTTTCAACTCCCTTCCAAGCTCATAGTATGCCTGCGTGTTTGTTATCGGCAAAAGAAGACGTATTGTTTCATTATTGATGGGTGCTATTTTGGAAGACGGAATCTGGCAGGCAGTTGAAGATGACGACGCAGAATTAAGTTTTGTTGTTTTTATGATAGCACACACACGAACTCCATCCATCAGTGAACTTTAATGCTGTGTGAGAGTGAGTGAGTCAGTGAAGGAAAAGAAAAAGAGAGAGATTTCATCCATGTCACATCTAAAAGTGCTCAGCAGACAGTTATACTTCGTATGGAGCCGATGCCCCACTGTTCTCTCCTCCCATTCCCGCTCATCCTTCGCTCTCCTGTCAGATCTTTACTTCTGTATTAGTAATCTAGCAGCATGGTCAACTCAGCCTTGGTTTGAATCACCTCACTATGTGATACATGAATTCAGTGTTCATAAAAGTTTTGTTGTTCATAAATGCTTTGTACTACTGTGGAGTCTGGTCCACTTAGAGTTTTTTTCTGGCCAAGCACTGCTCATTTAGACAGGATGTAACAACCTGACATCCAGCACTAGATGTAAAACTTGACAACGTGACAAACGTGACAAACCGTCTACCACGAGTTCAAAAAGTAGATATTTCAGAAAATATAAAATTGCAAAATTCAGTGCATTCTCAGTGCATTCAGTGCGTATGTGTTCAACTTTAATAATTTTTTTTCTTTCTTTTAAAAAACAAAAGAAACCTGGCCTGTCCTAAAAGTTAAACAATTGCAATTAAAATTGAAAAATGGATGAACTGTCTAGGGCGTGTTCAAAAAAGTAAATATTTTGAAAAATAAAATAATTTTCAATGCATTCTCAATGTGTTCAACTTCAGTGCTTGACCTCTAATAATTTAGTTTCTTTCTTTTTGACAGTAAAAGAAAACTGGCCGATCCTAAAAGTTAAATAATTGCGATTAGTAAACAGTCCAATCACCTAGTAGTCACCTAGTAAATTCTTTTCATTTATTCACCAAATCTACCTTTTACTCACATGTGGCATTAATTTTGGGTCGTGCCTGTAAACACTGATTCACCAAAAATATGAAGCTTTAGTTCATATTGTTTCTGCCTCATACTTGCTTTTGTTTCCTTCCTCTCCTTCCCTCTCATCCCCACCCCCCTCATTTTCGTAAAGGTCAAAGCTTTTAACAAAAAGAAACTGCTGCCTGTTTTTACTGCAAAGGGCAGGCAGGTTTTTAAATAGCAAGATTATTTAAATATTGTGCAAACAAAATGCAAATATTGAAGAAGGTAATTAGCTTGAGTTCACGATTCTCAAGGGGTACGTGGGGCGGGTTACTCTATATTTGGAGGCCGTGAGATTAGTCCAACTCTTTTAATGGTATTTAAATTTTGCTTTTGAACGTATCGCTCACTTGTTGCCAGAGTGTGCGATTTCTCCTCAGCTGAACCCACAGACCTTCATGGGTGACGTGAAAAGGGAATGGGAGATTTTTGTGTAATAACATTTTATGTGGTTCAACTCTGTGCTCTGTCTGAGTGTCAAGATCAACTGATCATTCAACCTGAAAACATACATTTTCAATTAAACTCAAAATGAGGCCAAGAGCTCATCTGAGAACAGCAGAAAGTCTGTGGTGTTTTGTATAGTTAAGTAGACTTGTCAAAATATCTGTATGAAGTCTGGTCCACTTAGAAGGTTTTTCTGGCAAGTCACTGCCCACTTAGGATAAGACAACCTGGTTTGTGAAAAAACACAATCAGACTGATGTAATTCAGCTCCATTGGTGGCAAGTTTTCACTGGTTAGTAGAAAACATTGATGGTACAAACATCACAAAATATGTCAAACTCCCAAGTCTTTGTGATATTATGGACTCTTTCAATGTAAATCTCTGACATTTTTTCACCTACAAGTCAAAAATTGTAAGTACAATTACTTTGAAATGTAATAATGCAGCTCTCTTTGACAAGATGACATTATTCATGTTCGTAACACAATTAGGAATATTACACCGCCCGTTTAATACTTGTGGTTAGGGGTTTGTTCCGTTCTCTAACCCCTGTAAATGTTCATCCTAAAGATTGATATGTGTACTCGGTAGTCTTCACAAGTGGATTTCTATTTTAATAGGACGACTACCAACCCATAGCGCAGCAGTAGAGTAATACCCAACAGCGCTTTGATCTGTCTGTGCGTCTGTGTGTGTGTCTGTGTGTGCCAGCCAGATTAAGTGAGAACATCACACAGTTTCTGTCACTTGTAATTTACAAAGTTGTGTGTGATGTACACACAGAGTCTGGTATTTCACCCTGCTCGACGCTGCTGAATATATAATTTGAGTCTATGTGTGCACGCTTGTAATTGCGATGCGTTTCCTTGTCACTTTCATCTAGAAGCTCAGCGGGTGTGCATGCTATATGGAGCGTGTGTATTCAAGTGTGTATGCGTATATGTATATTTTAGTCTAAATATTAATAATACGATTTCAGCCGAATGACACAGCCTCTGTGACCAGTGAATTGTGAAGTTTTTTCTGTCTTATTATATATGGTGTGACACCAACTCAGTGTACCCTCATTTATTAAGCAACAGGAAATGTTAGGGCAGACAATGAATGCAGGATATTCCTGTGAGTCATTTATGCTAATACTGTACTAAGAATGTTATTTATTTACTGAATTATTTATTTATTTAATTTGAAAAGGTTACTGCAGAACTGTGACTGAAAATATATGTCTGTCTGTCTATCTATCTATCTATCTATCTATCTATCTTTCTATCTATCTATTGTCTATCTGTCTGTCGTCTGTTTATCTGCCTATCTGTCTGTCTATCTATCTATCTATCTATCTATCTATCTATCTATCTATCTGTCTGTCTGTCTATTGTCTGTCCGCCTGTCTGTTGTCTGTCTGTCTGTCTGTCTGTCTATCTATCTATCTATCTATCTGTCTGTCTGTCTGTCTGTCTGTCTGTCTGTCTGTCTGTCTGTCTGTCTGTCTGTCCGTCCGTCTGTTGTCTGTCTGTCTGTTTGTCTGTCTGTCTGTCTGTCTATTGTCTGTCCGTTCGTCTGTTGTCTGTCTGTCTGTCTGTCTGTCTGTCTGTCTGTCTGTCTGTCTGTCTATGTATCTATGTATCTATGTATCTGTCTGTATGTCTGTTGTCTGTCTGTCTGTCTCGCTATCTGTCAATCTATCTATCTATCTGTCTGTCTGTCTGTTTGTATGTCTGTTGTCTGTCCGTTTGTCTGTTGTCTATCTGTCTGTCTGTCTATTTGTCTATCTATGTATCTGTCTGTCTGTCTGTCTGTCTGTTGTCTGCCTGTCTGTCTGTCTGTATGTCTATTGTCTGTCCGTCCATCTGCTGTCTGTCTGTCTGTCTGTATGTCTATTGTCTGTCCGTCCGTCCGTCTGTTGTCCGTCTGTCTGTATGTCTATTGTCTGTCCGTTCGTCTGTCTGTCTCTCTGTCTGTCTGTCTGTCTATCTATGTATCTGTCTGTCTGTCTGTATGTATGTTGTCTGCCTGTCTGTCTGTATGTCTATTGTCTGTCCGTCCATCTGTTGTCTGTCTGTCTGTTTGTCTGTCTGTCTCGCTATCTGTCTATCTATCTATCTATCTATCTATCTATCTATCTATCTATCTATCTATCTATCTATCTATCTATCTATCTATCTATCTATCATCGTTCTGTCATTCTATCTGTCTGTCCATCCATCAATTCATCCATCCATCCGTCCGTCCGTCCATCTATCTGTCTGTCAATCAGTCAATCTATCTATCTGTGTATATGAACGCATGTATATTCAGAGATGTCTGTTGTATTTAGCATATATAATTGCAAATAATATTGTTTTTTGTGCCAAGAACAAGAATTCTGTTTATAAATTGATCACAGTATTTTTTTCTAAACATTTAAATGTCTGAAAATCAGACCATTACTATTAGAATGTCACAGCCTAATGGAGTTGAAAAGAAAGTGCAAGGACAAAGATAAATTCTTCAATTTTCAGAAACATGTTCAGAAAAAATAAATACACAGACAATGAAAACACAGTATTTTAATTTCAATGAAGGCAACATTTTTTTTTTCTGCACAACCCATTAAAATGTCATGGTGATGAATAGGGGCCAGCAAATTAGATGATATTGTGAAAGACTGTGAAAAACATTTTAAAATAAAATTAATACTTCACTTAAAAGTTAGTGTGCATTTTCACACTAAATCTTTTGAATAATGTTAAGTGCAGTATTCCGTTAATTATATCAGTAGGTGATGGGGACACACAAAGCTCACAAATGACACTATTTCCAGAGAATTAGCCAATATATCTTAATAAAACAAAATTTGTATCCTACAACTGGAACATCTACCTTTGAATTAAATGTTCTTGTTGGATGTAATTGTTTATTGTTTGTTTTTCAGAGCTTCCTTATGGCTGGGAGAAAATAGATGACCCTGTTTATGGAACCTACTATGTTGAGTAAGTTCAAGCACTTGAGTTAACATGCAAGGTTTAATGGCACTTTGGATCCCTGCGTTTTCTCACAGCTCTGTATTAATTGGTTATATTGCTGCTGCGCCATGCCCAGGCTGAAAAACAGCTGCTCTGTTGTTTCCTAATTCAGTTCGCAGTGTGTTTGCGTGTGTGTACCATCATTTTTCTTGCTTAATGCACAGTCTGGGATGAGGTGGGACTATTTATAGTATGGCTTGCTTGGCTACTCTTCCTCCCAGGACAGAGGAGAACAGCAAGCCCAGAGCTAATAATGCAGCTGTAGTATCATGTGGATACACAACCGCACACTCTTTCGAACTGCATCATAAATGCAGGACTGCATCCACGCCTGCTGTCCTCAGATGGGATTATGGCACTTCATGTCACTGAATTGTAATCATACAGCAACAATCTATCTACAACCTGCTTTGGGCTGTTCTGGGGTTTGGCATTTCAGTGATTTATTTTATTTTTATTTTATATTATCAAATATTTCTTAACTGCCTGTCTGTCTGTCTGTCCATTCATCCATCCATCCATC
>JAHKKF010529153.1:0-11644 GCA_019740295.1 Labeo calbasu
GAGGGAGCAGCAACAGTCAGTTCATGGGTAAGGGCTCCCTCTGCTGGCTTGGCATTACAGGCTGATGAATATGATGGGATGTTCTTCTCCATTTCTAAGCTGTGAAAGGACTGCTCCCAAGCCTGTCTCTGAGGCATCAGTTTGGACGATGAAGGGTTGTTGGAAGTCTGGAGTTACCAACACCTGGTTCTCACCTAGAGGCTGCTTAAGAGAAGAAAAGGCCCATTCTACTTCAGCAGACCAGACGACATGGTGGCTTAGCAATGTGAACCTGGGTGCTGTAGCCTTTGGTTTATTTAACTAATGACCTAAATAACTACGTGTGTCTGAGCCGATAACTTAAACTTACATAGGTAGAAATGTGCACTATGTGTGTCATTAACAAACAGGAATCACGTTGTAGGCTAATAGACGAAATAATCCGCAGCAACCACTTTGCATGTGACTGTGTTGTAATATTACTGCTACATAGCCATCTCATTTAACTATACATACTGCTGCTATTTATATTAATTGTGACCAATTAATATAAATAGCTCATATTAATTGGTCACAATTTTCTTCTCTTCTTAAGAGAAGAAAAGGCCCGTTCTACTTTAGCAGACCAGACGACATGGTGAGGTAGGTGGTTCTTGGTCAAGTCATGCAATGGAGCTGCAAGTGTTACAAAGTTTGGGATAAACTGACGGTAATATCCAACCAGACCCAGGAATGTTTTTACTTGTTTCTTTGTTACAGGTCTTGGCCACTTGGAGATTGTGTCTGTCTTTCGTCTTTGAGGTTGAACAGTACCACATCCAATGGTGAACCCAAGATATTCTGCCTCTTCCAATCCTAGCTTACACTTGGTTGGATTGGCCGTTAGGCCCGCCCCGCGGAGGTCATGCAACACAGCACGCAGTCTGCTCAAGTGGGACGACCAGTCAGCACTGTGGACCACAATGTCGTCCAAGTAGGCTGCTGCATACTCCTGATGGGATTGTAGGATCTTGTCCATCATTTTTTTAAGGTGGGCGGGGCCCCGTGGACCCCAAGCGATAAAACCCGGTATTGAAATAAGGAGTGGAGAATGCCGTCTTTTCCTTAGCCTAGTCAGTTAAGGGGACCTGCCAGTACCCCTTAGTCAGGTCCAGAGTGGATACAAAGCAGGCTGGCCCCAGGCGCTCAATGAGCTCATCAACTCTGGGCATAGGATAAGCATCAGATCGTGAGATTTCATTCAATTTTCTAAAACCATTACAAAATCTTACACTGCCATCAGACTTGGGCACTAAAACAATTGGGCTTGACCATGCACTGTTGGATTCTTCTATGACATTCAGGTCCAACATCCTCCTTACTTCCTCAAAAATGGCTTCCTGTTGAGCTTCTGGGATGCAATAGGGCTTCAGTCTCACTTTCCTCCTCAGTTCTGTGATTATGTCATGATAGGCCACGGTGGTCCGGCCTGGTAGTAGGGAGAATACATCTGAATGTTGGCTTACCAACTCCTGGAGGTCTTGTTTTTGGGCAGTGGTCCCATGATGTCCATTGCAATTCTGTGGAAGGGAGTCTCAATAATGGGTAAAGGAACCAATGGGTTGCGATAGATTACCTTGGGGCAGGTCTTCTGGCAAGTCGCACACTGTCGGCAGTATTTTTCGACTGCTCGCTTCACCCCGGGCCAGTAAAACCTCCTCAGTATGCGTTCATATGTTTTCTCTGTTCCCAGTGGGCACCCAAGAGATGGGAGTGAGCCAAGTACAACACTCTGGAGATATAGGGCTTAGGTACAAGCAGCTGTACAACCTACCCTTCAATCTTAATGATTTGGTACAGCAAGTTATTTTTAATAGCAAAATGTGGATAAGTTAGTTCACTCACCCCCTCTAACAACTGATCATCCACAGACTTGATGCTTCTCCAAGCCTGTTCAAGGTTAGAATCTTGTAGTTGAGCTGTGCCGAACTGCCCGGGCCTATCCCTGTCCATCACTTCTGCTTGGGGGAACTCTGAGAATTCTTCGTAGTTCGAGGGATTCCCTGCCTCATTTCCAGGAGGGACATTTACTACACCGCTTTCTGAAGTTCCGGACTCACTCCCAGACTGCTGGTCTGAAGGTGCAGCAAACACCGGAAAGGACTGAGGTTTCTTGGAGTTTCGCTATACCCGGCTTTTAGGCCTTTGAGGGGTTTTTCGGGGATCTAGAGGCCAGTAACACTCATACACTGGGCAGTCCCTACCTAACAGTATTGGTACTGGCAGACCTTCAACCACCCCAGCTTTGAAAGGGCATCCTCCTCTGGGGGTCACCATTTCAACCTGTGTAGTGGGGTAGCTTTTCTTGATAATTGACAATGATAATCTAACTTGCTAAGCATGCTGCTGTTAATATTATTTAACATTGCATCTGAAATTGCTCTGCATGCTGCTGCTATTAAAATTCGCTAACATTGCGATTTGAACAGCTATGCATACTGCTGCTACAGCTGCACAAGTACTAAGAATTGATATAAGCCCCTTTATTAAATAAGCTAACACAATGAAATAAAGCCTATTTCGCTTGGCAAGCCCTACTGAATAAGCAAATTAATAAAATACCTATTTCACTTACAGAGTTCACTTACCATCCATGCGTAATCGCTGAAATTTAATGCGACTAAAGTACTTCCCACTACTGCTGCTATATTAGCAAAATAAATAAATATAACAAAATTATAATTAAATAAATATTGGTTTCCCAAGTATGCTGCTGCTAAAATTATTTCTAACATTGCATCTGAATCTGCTATGCATTCTGCTGCTATAAAAATCGTTAAAATTGCTATTTGAATAGCTATGCATACTGCTGCTACAGCTGCATAAAAGTACTTAAAATTGCTATAAACTTCTTTATTAAACAGCAGACACAATCAAAATAATACCTATTTCGCTTAAGGAGTTCACAAAATCTACTGTAGCCCTGTTAAATAATGTTAACAATAATGCCCTGTTAAGTAATAAAATGCCTATTTCACATTAAAGAGTTACTTACCCCATACGTTATCACTGAAAATTTCATGCAACTAAAGTACTTCCTGCTGCGGCTGATATATTATAAACAATAATTTGACTTGCTAAGCATGCTGCTGCTAATATTATTTTTAACATTGCATCTGAATAACTATGCATACTTCCGCTACAGCTGCACTTAGAACTGTACTTAGAATTGCTATAGCCCCTTTATAAATAAACTAAATGCAAATTATACTTTTTCCCTTGAAGAGTTCACGTATCATCCGTTTAGTAATTTGAACTTCAGCAACTATGGTCAACATACTCCTGCTGCTAATAAAAACATTTAAATGCTATGCATTGAGATATTAATAATTTGCCAATAATGCAATCTGAATTTCCTGTGGATACTGCTGCTACACTTTATGAAAGTACTAGAATTGCTGTAAGCCCAGTTGAATAAACAAATAAGTAAATTCCAAGTTTAAAAGTGCCCTACTATTATGCTGCAAAAACTAATGAAAAAAACACTACATCAAGCTATAGTTCTACTGAAGATAGGTTTTTAAATGGATTGAAAGAATTCTCTCTGGGTTAGAAGCTGTGAGAGAAATAAAAGTATTTAACATCAAGGGAAAAAAGTAAACTGCCTCAACAGCGAGCCCTGAGGAACTCCTGTAGCAATGAATCTTGTTGATTGTAAGTTGTTGTAATGGAGTTTTTTTTAGACCTTTGTAGAATAGGGATGGTTTGTCAGTGGCTCACTTTGTGCTCAAAATGTAGTAATATAGTAGGTAGTATTAGTATTGGTTACAAACATGTAAAACATGACAGTTAATGTTGTAATGAGTGGTGTTATAAAAGTCCAGACTTTTCACCTATTTGTATCACACTATTGTCTGTGTTTGTGTGTTCCAGACAGAATGTCAGTCAGTGCATTTTCAGTGACTATTTTCAGTACATTGTTATTCCAGTAGGTGGTGATAAGTGACTGTGTTTAAGAGTGAGGCATTTAACTCATTCACTCAATTTTTAAAAACGCTGTTTATTCAGGAACAAAACAGTCATGATGAATAAATCATTTAACTATTTACTCCACTGATTTGTTAAAAAACTTCTACTTTGGCTTCTACTTATAATTTTAATAGAAATATTACTCATTTTAGCTTTTATTTATTTATTTTGCTTTGAACTGCTATATAAAAGCAATATTACACAAATATGCTGTCACTGTTATTGCAGCAACTTCAAACACAGTCTCGTTGCTAGTTTTGAACACGAAACACTTTTTTCATGCTTCTTTTATTACTTTCACTTTAATTGAATATCATGATGTGGCTGGTGCCTTTATTAACAAGCGCTAATGTTGGCACATAATTGGCAATGTTTGGCAATTAAAACAGACAGGTTGAGTCTATTTGCATTTTTCCCCCCAACATGCATTATTGTAACTTTTCTGTCTAGTATTTTGGCCTGGTTTTGCTCTGTTTTTTTTTCTTTCCAGAAGTATTGGACTGGGGCTAAATGTAGGTTGTGCTATACAGTCAAAGGTTATCTGGTAAAGTTTTCCTCAAGTATCTAAAAGCTCTAACCTGCAGGAGCACGTGAGAGTTCTTAAAAAAAGATTTAAAAGGAAAAAAATGAATTAGGAGGGTTAAAGTACTGGAAAGAAAGCAGAATAGCACTGGGGAGGTCAGATAAAGAGTAAGGTTCAAATATGGCCATCACAGGACTCCAATAGAGGGTCAAAGGAAGTGTTACTGTATTGAATATATATATGGCTGAATATTCTGTGAGGTGCGGAGGTCTTGCTCACCCATTACATGCCTCATTTGAAAACTAGCAAGATAACCCCGCCAGGTGTGACACCATCTGCTTATCTGAACACAGGTATCCATCTAGAGAGGATTCATTAGTGGGCTTAATGATATGAAGGAACCACAAAATGTAGCTTTCTACAACATAAACAGACCAAATCGACATTTTAATGAAATTTTATTTTTTAAAATTATTATCAGGTTAATCATGGATTCATGGATCACACTTTTTGGGCAAATCATCCAATCATTGATATGTTTGTACTCCAAAATGCATTGAGAAATTTACATGGATATGCATAAGAAACCCTTCATATCTGATACTCATTCAACACCTAAAATGAACCTATTTTCATATATAAATGACAGGTATAATCACGCATAATGTATTCCAATCCTACTTTTGAAGTACTCCAGAAATCTCAAAAACAATGATCTTATTTTATTTATCTATTCTCCTGAACTGTGTTGTTATCAGCTTTGTGGCAACATACCCTCTGCCATAATTTCTTGTAGCTGAATACAAAATAAAATATATTAAAAAAAAAAACAAGGTTTTAGGATGATTTATGATGTAAGTAAACCTTCTCCCCACTGTTCTGTGAGTGGTTGTTTTTGAGAAGAGATAGACCTTTCATTTTACACTGGGGACCAGTTATCAACCTCAATTCTTCCTGAGTTGTTGACAGCTTGTTGTCAACACTTATACTTTTTACTTTCTGTCAATTTTAAAGAGATGGTCTGATGCAATGGCATCATGCACCTGTTTTGTTTAAGGGGGGCCAGTAGTGGTGGTCCTGGGTCATTTGGTGCTCTAGGCAAAACAAAGACATGCTGAAAAACAACAAAAACAAAAACTATAAAATTTTTTTTAAGAAATTAAAACTTTTGTTCAGCACGGGCACATTCAATTCAGCAAATGTGACAGTAGAGATAAATAATGTTACAAAAGATTCAAAACAGAACAGGATCAGAATCGTGACATGGACCGTGGAACAATGGGCAAGAACAGGGGCCATGGTGGACCTGGACCATGAAGCTGTGGCAAACAGTGAAACAATGTAGGTCTTGGGCCGTGGAGCAGTGGCAGGCCTGAATCATGGAGCAGAGGTGGGCCTGGACCGTGAAGCACTGGAGGACCTTGGCCGTGGAGCAGAATCAGACTGTGGAACCATGGTGGACCTGGGCCATGGAACAGGCAAAGCAGGGAGCCATGGCGGGGGAGGCAGAGCAGTGAGCCACGGCGGGGCAGGCAGAGCAGGGAGCCACGGCGGGGCAGACAGAGTAGGGAGCCATGGCGGGGCAGGCAGAGCAGGGACATGGACAGACCACTTGACCATGACAGTTCAGGCAGTGAGTTATGAATGGCCTCTATGGCCGTGACAGGAGAGGCAGTGAGTTCATGGACGGCCTCCTTGGTCGTGACAAAAGAGGCAGTGAGTTCATGGACAAGTACCATTCCCTTGGGAGGTTGTGCAGCAGAAACTTCCACTCTAGGGGGTCCATGACGCTGCCTCCTCTGGAAGCACTGGCACGTGCAGACTCGTGGACAGACGAGGCCTCTGGCGCAGACTCGTGGACAAACGAGGCCTTTGGCACAGACTCGTGGACAGACGAGGCCTCTAGAGTGCAGTGTGTAGCCCACACGTGACGTGAGCAGTCCCTGGAGTGGCAGACATGACGCAGACATAAGGCAACTGCTGGGTTCATGGTTGGTCGTGTATTCTGTAACAATTAAGTCCAACTGAAGGCAAGTCGTTGATGAACCCAAGTGCAGTTTATTTACATTAAGACAGAACATAATCCAAAATCCAAACATAATCCCAACAACAAACAAAGACTTGACATGACAATGGCTTGACTTGGCACAGACTTGACAGAAACAGACTTGGCATAGCATGAAACAGACAGGAACAGGACCAGGAACTCACCAACAGCAGGTTACATACTTCAACATTAATACACGACAAGAGACAACATCTACATAAGGGCTACTTATAGCAAACAATGAGGGTCACATGACAAGAACAAACCAATGAGCAAACAGACACATGACTTGAACAACCAATGAGAACATGACACATTGAACTAAGGAACCAATAGCAGGAATACATGAGGGCAAGGGAAGCAAGACACAAACAGCATGAATCAAATACAAAATAAAAGACATGAAAACATGAACATGAAACAAAACCCAAACAACCCCACGCTACATAACATCAGTTCGTACATTTGTAAGTCTCTGTGTTGTGTGTTACATATGTTCCTGCCTGCCCTGTATTACCCAGTGGATGTTTATTAAAAGACTGTTGTTTGAGTTTATTCTATGTCTCCTCGTTCCTTGCTCCTCTACACAGTGGCAACACCCTGACATTGTCTGCAGAATATAAATATTTGCCTTGTCTTCCCAGTAGAAAAAATTTATTATTTTCTCCAAAGTCAGAGAAAAAGACAAGAGAGTTGGTATAAAAATTATGGATATGATAATGGTACAGTAGGTGTGAATTCTTAATGTTCCTATTTGCCATGGAAAGGTTATGTTTGATAGCAAACTTTGAGGTATCCCAATCAATTGTTGAATTCCATTTGTTTTCAGACAAAGCTAGTGAAATAAATATTATTTCTAAAGATAAATTTAGCAATCGCCTTTTTATCCTGCCTCAGAATGTAATCCATGTTAATAATAATCATTTTATCAGAGGAAATGCATGCTTTCCTCAGCCTAGTCTTCAAAAATGGCTGTGTTCAAAGTCAGGAGGCAAGGTCTTTTGTTTTTGGCTCTTGTCTGTGCCAGGAAAGCTTAGAAGGCAACTGCCATTATGGCCTCGTCCCAGATGGCACATTTTATTTGCACTTGCGGTCTTGCAGACTTACAATGGCCGCCGCATACACCACATAAGTCCACAAGGCAGTAGGATGTTCCATTTGTCATTTTAGATTTCAGAAGGGTGCTCACGAACCCCCTGTTTGCGGCTGCCATGCAACCTTGATGCGCACTTCTGCTGAGCCCGCACTGAGGCGAGTACTGCAGAAGACTTCTACCTGACAGTCAGAGCTACATTATGTCACAAAAGTTTGGACTCAAAGGACGGCTGTGACGGTTTAGGGTGCGATTTGGGACAGGGCCTCAAAGAACCATTAAATGAGTCACAGGTGATACCCAGTGTGTCTAAGACAGAGGTGGCATTTTGTTAAAATACTTTCTCCCATTCTCAGATTAATATGCTATAAATAATTTGTAGGTTAAATTCCCTGAAAAGCATAAACACATCATTCAGTGTTATGAAAGCCATGTGTTTCCATGAACTATGAACATCATTTCTATGATGTTTCGAGTCGCTGTTCTTTTAGTTTCTCTGTTCTGCATTATGTCACTACCGCAACCAGTGAATGAAGGACGTTATGCAATATCAATACATATTAAAGTAAAGCCAATTCAAAGCACTCGCTCTGTGAAGTCGTCTGTTGGCACACAGCTTTGAAGACATGTCTCTTTTACTCTCTCGGCCAAAAGTCTTTGAGGAACTTCAGTGCTTTACTTTAAAAGTCCAGCCTGTGCTTTACTTTAACACCCAGTGTATGCAAGTACATTATTGCTGCAAGCACTGAAATTCCCAGACTTATTAAAACTCAGCCTTTTGTTTGTTTGCATCTATTTCTGCGTGTATTTCTGAGCAACAAACCAGAAGATGAATAGCTTCATTATAACCCCACAGGGGAAGGCAAATGAGTGTTTGTATATATGAAAGGGCTTAGAGAGTGTACACTGTAATACCTTTTTTAATAAGATGAGAGGGAGAGAGCAGATACGGTAAAATGAGATGATCGTTTTTCAGCAGTAAAAGCTCCAGTTAAAACTGTGCCACTTCCATAAAACCATGAAAAAGTAAAAATTATATCTTAAAAAAACAAAACAAAAACAAAACACAGTATGCTGATTTAATTGCTGGACATTGGTAATATGCAAATAATGTTCCTCAGATTTGAGAGCTTCATTTTTTTTTACATTTAAACTACAGTTAAAGAGCAGTGGTGGACAGTAACTTTGTTACTGTACTTAAGTACATTTTTCAAGTAGGGTAAGATGGGGGAAGAAGCCCTCTGGGTCAAGATTACAGTCACTTCCCCCAGCTTTAATTTTCCTCTTGACCACAAATGGTGACAAAACTCGATGCGTGTGTGTGTGTGTACTTACCATATTTTGGGGACAAATTTGTAAGTGAAGTAAAACTGAAAACACCAATGGTGGGGTAATATGTCATAATTTTATGACATACCATAATAGTGTGTCGCATGGTGACTCATAATGATCCTCAAGCTAAACTTATATGTAAATGTGTTACATATGAGTTTAGATGCCCGACGGGAAGGCCTTGGAGGGCACCATACTGCGGGTGAAGTGAGCCTTGACACCCAAGGGAGAGGGGAGATCAGAGGACTCATATGCTAGTAAAATGGCATCCACGATCCATTGGCTAAGGGTCTGCTTAGTAGCGGGTCTCAAAAGCGAACCTCAGGAACTTTCTGTGTTGAGGAAGGATAGAAATGTGGAAGTATGCATCCTTCCAATCTATCGTGACAAACCAGTTCTCGGACTTGATTTGAGACACAACCTGTTTGAGCGTCAGCATCCTGAACTTGAGGCACATCACAGTGCGGTTTAGATGATGAAGATCTAGAATAGGACACAACCCCCCATCCTTCATTGGAACACTGAAGTACCGCTGTAGAACCTGGGCTCTCTGTCGAGAGGAGGGATCACCTCTATGACCTCCTTCCTCGAGAGAGTGTTTACTTCATTTTCCATGACCAGAGCCTTTTTGGGGCCCACCTTGTTGAATCGTGGCAGAGGACAATCAAACAGAATTCTGTAGCCTCTCTCTACAGTATACAGGACCCTTTTAGACACATTTGGCAGGAGCTTCCATGCTACCAGATGATCTCGAGACTGATCTCTGGTCTACTTAGAGCAGCTAGCTCGGTGCCCTAATTTGGATGACCTGCAGGGGACAGCCGATCTAGCTGCTTTAGAGACCTCCTTAGAGGTGGCAAGCCTCCCAGGTACGTGCTTTTAAGCTTCCTGGTCCCTATATTTAATATTTATATTTAATTATTTAATAATATATATTTAATATTTAATGTTTTGATAGTTTATGACAATTCCCTCCCTTATGTATTTTGAGCAGTAAGATTACTGTATGTGAAATTTATATTGTAAAATGATTAAATATAATAAATTAAATATAAGTAGCCTCTATAATTTAAAATTACAAAATAAACATTCATTGATCAGTACTTTTTCATTTTAATAGTTAAGAACATAAAAAATAGAAAACTTTACTTGAGTAAACCTGAAAAGGACTTCTTAATATTTTTACTGGAGTATATCTGTACTTTTACTCAAGTATTTGATTTGTGTACTTCGTCCACCACTGTTAAAGAGTAAATTCAGGACTTGCAGTTGTATATTGAAGACCTTACCTTGTTTAATTGCATTAAAAGTAGGCTATACAATGTGCAATCCACTGAAAAGATTGGAAACTTTTTAAACTCAAAGACAAATTGCATAATAAATAAATAATAATAAATTAGCACTATCGCTTTAGGTAGGAGTACAGAAAATGACTCCTCATTAGATGGGATGGAAGCCCCTATGGAAATTCCACCACTGCCACTTTAATGAATGTTTCTCAGTGAGCCTCTCATTAAGATCTCATCATCTTTATCAAGCCACATCTGGAGCAAACGGCCAGTAGGAAGGGTGTAATATTTCTAAAAGACAGAAATGGCAGCATAATGTTGAACTACCATCCACGTCAGTATCCTGATAGTCTAATTTCCAAAATGTTAAAAAAAAAAACGGCCAAGGTAAGTATCACAAATGTAATTACTGTGGTAAGAATGCGTCAAGAATATAAATTTAGGCTTCAGTATTTATTACTGCCACAAACTGCTGTTTCAGGAGACTTTCATGGCGATTTGTAACTATTTTATGTTTTGCTGCATTGGTTGCAAATTCATATGAATTTGTACAATATAATTTGTATACTTTTGTATGATATGCTTATATTGCACTGAGGGTCACATTTATGTTCAGTTTCTTCCTAAAAAATTGTACATTGTTATTTGAATCAAATCGTATGAATTCATATGAAATCATCCACTTGTAAAGAAGTTGTTTTCTCATGACATTGAATTAATTGTTCCAACAATACTTTTAAAGGGGTCATCGGATGCCCATTTTCCACAAGTTGATATGATTCTTTAGGGTCTTAATGAAAACTCTACAATATACGTTGGTTAAAAATTCTCAATGGTTGTGTAAAACGACACCCTTTTTACCTTGCCAAAATCAGGTCTTTAAAAATCATCTAATTTTGGTTGAGGCTGATTTAAATGCAAATGAGTTCTGCTCACCCCGTCCCTCTCTTCTCTCTGTGGAGCGACAAGCCTCTTTACTTTAGCCACATTAGCCGTGTTTAACCGCTAAACTTGCTAACTAGCACATTATTAGGAAAGAAGATCGGATCGCAAAGATTCATAAAAAAACCTTATACTCACTTCTGCTGTAAGTGAAGCTGAATCACGAATGATTCGCGCGAACATAGACGGATATATGTAGATCGGGAGGCGCATTCCCTTCACAAACAAACGTTATCAACTGCATCTTCAGCAGCTCAGATGTCGGGAGTAAATGACGACCACTATGTTCATTATTACATCCAGCAACACAACACCTCTATCGCTCAATCTGAGATATTCTTGTCTAGTTTACATCCCTGCTCCGGCATCGAAACAAAGAGGGCGGACTGTTACAACTGATCTGAAGTAAAACGCTCATGTCAATCAACTAT
>JAHKKF010529156.1:0-10974 GCA_019740295.1 Labeo calbasu
GTGTAGATATTTAAAGATGGCCAACTTTAGCTTGATTGTTGATGTAATGGTATCACTTTACAATATGAGTCCATTTGTTACATTAAGATTGATAAAAGCTGTAGAATATAAGTATTGTTCCTTGTTAGAGTGTGTTCAGCATTTACTGATATATTTAAAAAAATTTTAGTACATTTTAACAATGAACTAACCGTAATGATCAATATAATATTAATATTAATATTTTTATCCATTTACAAAGTATGGTTCAGTAGGCTACTTTTTTTTTTTTTTTTTTTTGAAATAGTAGAGCACTATTTATTTTCTGTTCCGTATCCATTTTAAAAACTATCTGTCGATTAATCGGTATCGGCCAGTGTGGTGCAACCTAGTTATCGGTATCGGTAAAACCCAATATCGGTCGACCTCTATGAAAAAGATCAAGTACTCTCATGAGATGACAACTTAAGTCATACCAATGGTCTAAGAAAGCTTTTTCATTCAACATAATTGTGATCACATGACCAGCCAAATACCACTGACCTTGTCTAAATAACATACGTTTTTGAAAGGTTTTACTTTTGCATGATGCTACATCCACACCAGTAGGTGTCAGTATGCAGAATCACCCACTGTTGTATCGGCCAGCACAACATAAAACATAACAAATGTCTTACACACCTTAAAAATAGATTGGACTGTAAGCTCCAATGTATGTCCTCAGAGTTTGGGTCATATTTTAAACACTTGTTTAAACACACACACACACACACCTCAGAAACACTTACCTTCAACTGCCAGCCGGTGTGTGAAGAAGCCAGACAATGACCTGGAACAAATGCTAAAGGACATGAGGCATTCCACTGAGTTCAAAGGTGTGTGTGTGTGTACATGTGTGTTTTACGTAGCAATCGTTGGAGGGAAAATTGTTGAATTGTATTCAGGGTTGGAAAATCTGATAATATTTTCAAAGTTAAAAAATTGTTTATGAATAAAATAAATAATGTTAAAAACAAACAAACAAAAAATAATTAAAAAAAATTATATATAGATAGATAGATAGATAGATAGATAGATAGATATACATATTAGATGAAAGACTTATTTAAACAAAATAAATTAGAATAAATTAAAATAAGATTAAGTTAAAGTACTACAAAATACAAAAATGTAAATAAAAATAAATGAAAGCTAAACAGAATTGTTTTAAAAATGAGTAAATAACAAAAGAAAATACATAGCAAAATCATTTTAAATGAAAACTAAAAAAAAATATAAAAAAATAGACAGTTAAAAAAAAAGATAAATACGGTCACACTTTACAATAATGTTCGCTAATAAAAATAGTCGTTCATGGTTTTTTTTAAGTTCATAGTGCATTGACTAATGTTAGCAAACTCAACTTGTGATTTTAATGCATTAATAAATGCTGAAATTAACATTAACTATGATTAATAAATGTTGTAGAAATATTGTTCATTCTTAGTTCATGTTAACAAATGTAGTTAATTAATGTTAACTAATGAACCTTATTGTAAACTGTTAACATAAATACTAATAGTGCATTTAAATAATACAACAATAACACTGATTTGGAGTAGCATTTGTCTGACTTCTTTATATTTACATAAATTAGCATTAAGTCTATGGTATGTCCTCATTTAGTTTTATGTATAAAAATACATAGCGTGTGTATCGTAATGATACAGTCTTTATGGGATTGTGTCATTTAGATGACACAAAAAAATGCAAGTTTGCTTAATGAATATATAATTTCAAGCTACAGTAAATTCAGTAATTTAGGGGTTGAAATTGAGATTTCTTTTAAAGGCAAAACTGTGCTGGAATGTCTTTAATATGTTAATGATAGCCTAGTTTCTTTTCACTGAACTACCATATTGCCCTACATTTTCTTGTTTGAGTATGCCATAGTAAATAAATAATAAATAAACATGCCTCTTTTTAGGGGATGTATAAGGATCTTATGCTGCTAGGTAAATAAATGTGTGTGCATGAGTTAATTTGGCAACACTAGCTTTTGGCATTATTGGTCTCTTTTACTCCCCTGTGTGTCTAAATTAACAGAGCAGAAACTAGCCATAAATCTTATTAGATTTAACGCCTGTGCTGCTGTCCAGAGTCATACGTCAACATCAGGCGAAATTGAATCTGTTGCTCATTCTTCGCTGTTCACATACTACAAACTAATCCAGAGAAACAATCTCATCTATGAAACAACATGGCTTTAATCTGACTATGTACTGCTTTAATCTTTGTGAAGTATTCACGTAGTGTCTCAAACATCATGTGGAAATCAACATGTGTTGCAGTAACGTTACAGTCCATCACTGCTGTTTCTTTTTTCATATTCTACCCGTTCTGCCTTGTTTCTTCTCTTCACAGACTCTTTTCCCCATGTCCACCCGTCTGGCCCCCTATTTTGTGTCTTAATCCGTCCTGTCAGACTAATAAGATTAGTCCTTTCAGGTCCTTCTGCTGCCAGACTGCAGGAATAGAGCCATCAGACTCCCACACTTCCCCTCCTCTCTCAAGAGTTTCCCTCTTCTGTCTCACTGCATCTTATTTTAGCCATTGACTTGCCCTCATTCACTCATTCTCATTTGCCTTCAATCATGTCGATCAGTATGGGGAACAACTATCTAAATGCAGCAATGCTAGATACTGTACTAGCAATGTTTATCAGTAGTATGAGGCTAGTTTATGGAATTACTTTTGTGCCAATTAAAACGAATGTACAATTTTAAGAAATGTATAAAAATATAAACTGAATCTGAATAAAATGTCTTTGAAACTGGAAAAAAAAATTGCAGACAAAATTTTGTTTAACACTCTGCAAGTTTTGCAGTGTCATTTGCTAACGGACGCTCACATCCACACTGGCGCAAGTAACGCCTTCACTTCCGGGTCAAGAATCTGTCAATCAAAAACTCAGTAGCCAATGAGAAAACACTGATGCTAGCCCCGCCCCCATGAGAGATTTGTGCCAGAAACGTAAAAGAAAAAAATGAAATCGCATTTGTAAGTACAGATCAGGGAATGAAAGAGGAGAAAACAGATGCAAAACTTGCAGTGTGTTAAAAAGTCGAAGATTTTGTCTGCAATTTTTTTTTTTCCAGTTTCAAAGAAATTTCGTTTCTTGAAATTGTACATTAATTTTAATCGGCACAAAAGTAATTCCATACTAGTTTAGCTGTTTTCACAGTAGATAAAGTTTCCAATTGTTTTTTTTTTTTTTATTAAGGTTATTCAGATTTAAGTTCCAAATTGTTTTTTATTTTTGTACAGTACATTTCAGCAGTTTGTGGGTGGTAAGATTCGTTAATGATTTTAAGTGAAGTCTCTTATTCTCACTCGGGCTGAATTTATTTGATGAAATTTCTGTTGCAATATATTTACATATGTCATTTATTCCTGAATTTTCAGCATCATTACTCCAGTCTTCAGTGTCACATGATCCTTCAGGAATCATTCTAATATACTTATTTGCTGCTTAAGAAACATTTATTATTATTATCAGTGCTGAAAACAGCTCTGCTTAATATTTTTGTGGACACTGTGTTGAAACAGAAGGTTGAAGGCCAGAGAAATACAGCACTGTGTCTAGCTTACTGCTGTATAGGGTGGCTTGACTGTAGTTAAACTACTTTAAATTATGAATAGCTTATAGCTCAGAAAGGTACAGTTTCAAGGTCCTCAACAGATATTCATGTATAAAATCTGATGTTTGTAGCTTAATAAATTTGTAAGTGCACATGCGTACACATTCAGCGCTTCAGGCAAAACACAGCACTCACTGAATGACAGGATAACGTCACATGCTGACAAGAAATGCATTTCTGAGACAGCAGAGGCACATGTTTTTGACACCAGAGCCAGAGGCGATATGTGCTTGGTTTGGGCGCTGTTTATTTGCCTCTTAATGATGTTATCTAGCAGACAGTATCATTTCATTTTAATAAACTGCTTGTTTGGTTTGTTTTATCTAGCTGGTAAAAGTAGCCTAGGCCTATATTAAATATTTATATATATATATATATCAAATACTCATTATTGTTTAACCAGTATTTTTTGGTGGCCAATTCTGATATCTTAGAGAGCAGGGTGTCTGTTGACCAATATTAAAGCTAATTTATATGATAATAATTTGTTTAATATTTAATTTAAAGGGGTGATCAGATGCTAAGTTCACTTTTTCATGCTGTTTGAACATTACTGTGTGTTGGCAGTGTATGTACAAATCTACCCTATAATGTTAAAAATCCATGCAGCGGTTTTTAATTAATCTGTAAAAATAATATCCCCTTTTTCAAATCGAGCCGTTCTCAGATGCCTGTCGTTGTTGCGTCACACCCACGGAGGCCGCTCCCACGATAGTTGATTGACATGAGCGATTTACCTTGAATCAGCTGTCACAGTCCGCCCTCTTTGTTTCGATGCTGGAGCAGGGATGTTAGTTAGACAAGAATATCTCTGATTGAGCGATTGAGGTGTTGTGTTGCTGGATGTAATAATGAACATAGTGGTCATCATATACTCCCGACATCTGAGCCGCTGAAGATGCAGTGGATTACGTTTGTTTGTGAAGGGAATGCACCTCCCGATCTACATATATCCGTCTATGTTCGCGCGAATCATTCATGATCCAGCTTCACTTACAGCACAAGTGAGTATAAGGGTTTTTTTTATGAATCTTTGCGATCGCCTTTCCTTATAACGTGGTAGTTAGGAAGTTTAGCGGCTAAACGCGGCTACATGCGGCTAATGTAAACAACATGGTGTTTCCACAGAGAGAAGAGAGGGGCGGGTTGAGCAGAGCTCATTTGCATTTAAAGGAACAACCCCTCAGAATGAGATGATTTTTGCTGAGCTCATTTTGACAAGGTAAAAAGGGTGTTGTTTTACAAAACCATTGAGAATTTTGAATCAAAGTATATTAGAGACTTTTTATTAAGACCCTAAAGAATCATATCAACTTGTGGAAAATGGGCATCTGATGACCCCTTTAAAAATAGTAAATATTTACTACATTAGATTTATAAAAGGAATCAGTATTAGATTCTATACTTAGATAGCAACTTCTTGATTCTGTAATCCTGTTGTAGTATTTTTTACAAATTAAGAATGTTAAAAATATTAAAAAAGAAAGTAAACACTAACCAACAGTGCGCTCTGTAATCTGGTAAGTGGTGTCAAAATAAAAGTCCCACTTACAACACTTACAATCGGCCAAACATAAACATATCGGGCAATGCTGATAATTAAAAAATAGGCAAATATGTGACCCTGAACCACAAAACCAGTCTTAAGTAGCACGGATATATTTGTAGCAATAGCCAACAATACATGGGTCAAAATTATCGATTTTTCTTTTATGCCAAAAATCATTAGGAAATTAAGTAAAGATCATGTTCCATGAAGATATTTTGTAAATTTCCAACTGTAAATATATCAAAACTTAATTTTTGATTAATAATATGCATTGCTAAGAACTTCATTTGGACAACTTCAAAGGCGATTTTGTTTTTTGCACCCTCAGATTCCAGATTTAAATAGCTGAGCCAAATATTGTCATATCCCAACAAACCATACATCAATGGAAAAGCTTATTTATTCATCTTTCAAATAATGTCCAAATCTCCATTTCAAAAAATTGACCCTTATGACTGGTTTTGTGGTCCAGGATCACATATTGTCAGATATATAAGCATTGCTGATAAATCAGGCAACCACTAAAACTAATTATATTTGTATGTACATTATGTATATAACTGGAAACAACAATTTTTTTTTTCTTTTTTTTTTACTAGTAGGTAATTGTGTCATACTTTCCAGTCACTCTGGTGTGATCCGGTTATTTTAGATTGAATGACACACTCTTGTTGAATTAAAACATTTGGTTATATTTTGAGGAACAAACAAAGGAAAAGCTTCATTTATCTCTTTCACATTTATGATAAGTTGTTTTTATGTATCTGCTATCAAACAATAAAACATACGTTCATGCTACAATTTGGGATTCACCAGCAACTGTGGATAGTGGGGGAAAATCCAACCCTGAATTCATTAGCCTGAACTGAAATGACTTCATTGCATTACATACAGGGCTAAATGTAATTTAAAAGCACACCGAAACTTCATATGTATCTGACTTAATTAGGTGTGATTTAGCTTGAAGGAATTAGCTTTATGTGTGCCAGGATGATGAAATGTCTGTGAATAGATTGGTCCCAGAAAGCATGCCAGCTGAGCACAAGCAGACAGCCAGAGAGAGGGAGAGCGCCGGAGAGAACATCCGTCATGTCATGCCTGTCTGCCGGAGTACAAATTTAGACGCGATCCAAAACAGTTGTCATGGAGGTCGTCCAGCTCTTGTGAGAATTTGCTTGCGTTACTAGTGAGCTCCTGGTTGTGATAAGAGAGTCTGGCAGGATGGTACTAGTTGAATTACGAGTGGAGAGTGAGGCAGCGATTACTCAACCGCTAATTGGTGCTATCGTGACACCCGCACCAGAAAGTCTCCATCTGTCACTGAAACCATATCCCTCCATTACTCATCTTCAAGTATGCAACTCTTTAGTGCACAACGCTTTTTATACTGCATTATTATTGTGTTTCATTTTGTACTACAGAAGCCTGACTTAACATAGGAAATTTGCATATCAATATAGAGTGCATTAGTGCTCGTCCACTTTTCCAGTGGCGCTGGTTCCAGCATATTTCCATTCACACAGGGATTTGAAAACATTTTTAGTTAAAGCCATGAATCAAACCAATTAGCTACAAGGAGAATCAAAACATTACCAACTTTGATTTGAAGCAAAAAAAAAAGCAGTTGAAAATTGGACGAAAGGAATAAAGTACAAAGATTATGAGGGAAATAACTATAATCCCATAGAGCATTGCAAATGACATTGAATGAAAAATGGAGAAAAACAAAACTGCTAATTTAAGTTGTTAGTTGTATCTACAGAAAGAAAACATTTTAAGTTCGTCGCAAAATATACATTTTCATGGGAGTGGGTGGGGCTAAAGACCTATTTTGCCGTGGATTATGTGACTCTGATTGGTAGAATTTTTCTGTAGAGCATCATGGGTAATGTAGTTCTCATGAATGCGTGTTGGAGATTGAAACGGAAGTGAAGAAAATGTTAAATATAGCCACAAAAAGCATTGTTGTTGCTTCAGAATTTTACAGTTGAACCACTGGAGAAACACGGAGTACTTCCATGATGTTTTCTCTACCTTTCTGGGCCTTCAAAGTGAAAGTTGCATACATAGGCTGTCAGTGAAGGGACAGAAACCTCTCGCATTTCATTTAAAATATCTGTTAATGTGTTCTGAGGATGAATGAAAGTCTTAGGGGATTGGAACAACTTGAGGGTAAGTAAATAATGACAGAAATTTTATTTTTGGGTACACTATCCCTTTAACTGTCTGTTTTATAAAGGATCTTTTACATGTCATGTTTTGACTTGACTGGGACCACATCAAAGATTCAAAGATTGACAAGAATGAAGAGACTGACAAACATACTGACAGAAGCTTTGTTACGATTGATTGACAAGCTTATCAAAACGTAACCCATAAGTCGTTCGGTTTCAGCCGCAGTCTCAGTGGTTAGAATCATAATGAATTTTACTTTTTCTGAAGAAAACATGAGAGCTGCAGAAATATAGACCTTAGTCAGGGTAGCACCGAGCTTAATTTTTGGTCAGGAATGAAAACAAGGCTCAGAAGCATGAAAGTACATTGTGTTCAGAGGATTGTACTGTTGTTTAACAACATGCCAATTGTTCAGGTGACAAACAACTTTCCAAAAGACTTTCATTAGACAAAAACTCCATAAGACAGCTTTGAAAGTTCAAAATTATTTATACAGTGCCTGCTATTTACATATGAAGTCAAAAGTTTACATAAACTTTGCAGAATCTGCAAAATGTTAATTATGCATGTTATTTTTTTATTTAGTACTGACCTGAATAAGCAACACGACATGCAATCCATTGCTTTAAATAAGAAACCTTTGGTGTCAATATGCTGACGCGAAAGGTATTGGGAATTTTATTGTCATAATTACATATTGGGTAATAATTTTGCCATTATTGCATTGACTTTTCAATGTAAACAGTCAAAACAATTTTTTGCATTACACTATTTACACATTTATGAGCATGTAACCCAACCCCTGCCACTAAACCTAACCATTTATCAATATAAAACACAGGATGTAACAGGCAGATTTTCTTCAGAAAAATCCGATATGACTGTATGATTAAGATCCATCTTTTCACACTGTGGACAACTAAGGCACTCATATGCAACTATTACGATGCATTAAGAGCCTGGGGTGAAAACTTTTTGAATTTAGAGATCAGGGTAAATTTAACTTATTTTGTCTTCTGGGAAACATGTAAATATCTTCTGTAACTTCCCAAGGGCAGTACTAAATGAAAAAAATCTATAATATTTAGGCAAAATAAGAAAAGTGTACACATTTTCATTCTGTTCAAAAGTTTTCACCCCCTGGCTCTTAATGCATCATTTTTTTTTTCCTTCTGAAGCATCAGTGAGCGTTTGAACCCTCTGTAATAGTTGCATATGAGTCCCTCAGTTTGAAAAGATGGAACTTAAAATCATACAGTCATTTTTGGAAAGGGTTCAAATACACAAAAATGCTGAAAAACCAAAGAATTGGTGGAACCTGAAGAATTAGAACAGTGGGCAGTTTAACTGTTCAGGACAAACATAGGACTGTTTACTATCACTACTATCAAACTATCACTAGAAAAAAAAACAGCTGTGGATCATTCAGGTAACAACACAATATTAAGAATCAAGTGTATGTAAACTTTTGAACAGGGTAAATTTTATATATTCAACTATTATTTTTTCTTCTCCGATTATTTAACATCTTTTATATGAAATATCTTATTGAGGTCAGTACTAAATAAAAAATAACATACATTTTGTATAATCCCTCTTATTTTGATAAAATAATTAACATTTTGCAGATTCTGCAAAAAGATGAATGTAAACTTTTGACTTTAACTGTATACAATGCATGCCATTTTAACTTTGCAATTGTAGGCCTTTTTAGTTGTACATTTTTTTTCAGCAGGGATTTGTGGCATAATGCTGATTATCACAAATATAGTTTTGACTCATCTTTTTTTCTTTAAAAAACAAAAAGAAAACAAAAAAAAGCAAGGTTGCAGTGAGTCACAGTGGTCGGGAATGGGGCCAATTTAGTATTTTAATGTTTTTGAATTAGCCTCACTGCAAGTCAGACCTCCAACAATGTCCAACTTGCATTAAACCTGGAATATTCTTTTAAGATGAAAGAGGCAAAAGAGAGGCAACTTCATACTGTACATCCTTATTATCACATGAGCTGTTGTAGATGAGAACATGTTTGAAAAATGAAATCTGAAACATGTTGTTGGTGAGGGAGGAGCAGAGGGGAGGGATTGTGCAGGAAGCCACCTATTGTTTGGGTCCAGTGTTGGCTTCAGCGGCCTGGGGGGGGAGAATCAGAGAAGCAGAGAGGACTGTCATTTGACTCGGCTCAAGTGGCTGACGTTTTGTTCACTACCAGGTCATTGAAGAATGGCTAACTTGCTTAAACCACCTTAAGTTTGAACAATTCGATATATAACAGCTCTTAAAACCAAGCTGGAAATGGATTTTGCATCGTCATAGACTACACTGTGATCAAGGTAATATACTCTGGATACTGATCACTTGGTGTTCGGTTACCTAGAATATGATCTTGTTAAGCATATCAATTTAGTTTTGTGTTTGAACTCCACTTGACAGGGAGTTTGTTCAGTTTTTGACAGTCATAACAACAATAGCGATGATAATGATGATATATTGGCTGTAGTTTGGTAGAAGTATGTGTTATGGGCTTGTGGGAGTTTGTTGAATAATTAGAGTATTTATTCTGTTGTAAATAATGTCTCCAATTAAAAAAAAAATACCCCCCTCAGATTTTTCAGACATAGCTTATGAATGCAGAAATGCAACTTTGTAATGAAGTTTGCATGATTACTGTACTGTGGAGGAGTAAAAATAAATGTTTCTAAAAATGGCAGATATTCCCATATCTTAAGTTTGATTGCAATTTTGCTGGGTTTATTAAAAAAAGGAGGTTGGGATTTAAATCTGGATCCATAAGCTTGTTAAACAAAGTCATATCAGTAATCTATCATATCTTAAACATTAAATCCAAACCATTATGTCATTAAAATGTGAACTTAATTGATTACGTTTTTTGTTGTTGTTGTTGATTTAAGTCTTGCCTGGGGCTACGAGTGAGCCACTGTTTAATAAGTTTAATTCAGCGGTGACTACTGCATGCCCAGGGTGTCAAACTGAATGAGGTAAATTGTAAACATGGAGTCAGCGTTTAATTATTGTCATAAAGATTTGGCAGCGTTTCTGATTTATACATAATTTATTAGCAGTGGTTTTGGTACAATACAGTTGTTTTATATCTCAACCTTAATTCCTTAATAGTCTTGTATAATAGTCTTAGTATAATCTAATTCTCAGTAGTTTTATGTTTAGGCTTTTAGGATTTTTCCCCCAAAACAGAGGTACCAAACAACTACTTAACTCCTATATTCAAATAGTTAAAGGTTATGTAAAATAATAATCGGTTTAAAATGAAAATGATTGTGTTTTCCGCAGTTTTGTGCTGGGGGATTCTGTGTGCATTTTTTTTGAGCAATAACATGAAAAATAGTGTGAATCAGTGTTTTGAAATGATTCACTAAATCACATCACTGTTTATCTACTGTACAAACTGTATTTTCTATCCCCTAAACCTACTCCTCTCACAAAAACTACTATTTTAGATTTTTGAAACACTTTATTCTAGGACTGAAACGCTTCCTCGACTAACTCGAATACAAAAAATCAAGGCAAATTATTTACCTCGAGGCTTCGTTTAGTCCATTTACTGTAACTACA
>JAHKKF010529159.1:3781-13838 GCA_019740295.1 Labeo calbasu
ATATAATGAGACGCATAGGCCGAAAATAACCGTGAGCGTCACCTGTGCTCCACTATTTGTGTAGTAAACAAAGCCGCGTCTCCGCCATTGATTCATACAGAGCCAAGCGGAACGTGTAGGATTCATATTTAAACCGTCTTTTTGCGTTTTAATATTCACAGACACTAGTCCATATCGCGATTCGAATTAAGTGAGAGACCTACTTTTGTATTTATTAATCCAAAAATTGACGAATTATGTGGCATCCCCTGCTATAGAGTAAATCCGTTTTCATGAATGGACTCCGCAATCCCGTCCGCGTTTTAGCGGAAGGGAAATTGTATACGCGTGACAACGTAACATTAGAGACAGAAATGACATGCCGTTGTGTAACATAAAGCTATTTCGTTTGTTTAATAAAAGAACAAGGTATAGACCTGTTCTATGGGAAAGGTAACCTTAATTAGCGTTTGTTGTGATCTGGCGCTATACAGAAAATAGAGTTTACTTGACCTTCAAGGGGGGCGGGCCGCGCCCCTAATATAATGGCAGGGGAAACACTGTAATCTACAAATTTTAAAAACGAGTTAATCCGCGGGTCACGTGCGTTCCGAACCGTGGGTCGTGATCCGCAGGGATCACGGATCAACCGCGATCCGTTGCACACCTACCAGTTACTCAAGTGTCAGTAGTTCTTTGAAATTTCTGCTAACAGTATGTACATTCAAAAGTATACTCAGGAGGCAAAAGTACTTGTTCAAGGACTACTATTCAGTTAGTCAATATATCTTCCTGCTAAATATTTGAATGTACCTAAAAAAATATCTGAATGCGTCTATCCGAGAGGGAATGTCAGTCATGCAGATACAGCTCAGTCCAACATTATTATGAGTCAGCACAACTGATCTTTATATATCATCTATTATAAATCAGCAGTCAATGCGCACTCTAGAGGAAACATTTTACTTCTGTTTTCTGGTTCATTTTGAAATGGACAAGACCAAACAGCAGTTTGCTCAACTGACCTATCGCAAAGACCCAACCTCCTTCGTTACTGTTTCGATGTCCGACAAGCCATGGCGCTCTCATGCTACACATCATGTTCTCATGCAGTGAAAAACACATCATGGAGCGAAGAGGAAACAGACAGCGCACCGATAGACAAGACAGAGCAGGTCACTTTAGGTATGAAACAAGGTCTCAGCTTTCAAATATTGTCATTTTTTAAGAAATTCAAACAGTAAATATCCTGCTGTTTTGTGACTCTTTAATGTGTCGTGACAGATTGTTGTAGTTCAAGCGGCACGTGAACCAATCATCTCTTTCTCTTTACTAGTTATAGCTTGAAATAAACATGAATGAACATCAGAAAGTATCTTGTTTCAGCCGCGGAAAGAGGTACATATACGAACCATTTTTCAAGTTCAAGTCCACTGATCTACTCTCCTTCTGGTTTGGTTTTTGGACAAAAATGGCAGATTCGCCAACATGATTGGTCAGCTCGCCTGTCAGTCATACTCCCTGCGACGAGTCAAATTGAGATTCACTCCAACATTGAGTTGTTAAAGAAGTTCACTTCCAGAATGAAAATTTCATGATGATTTACTCACCACCATGTCATCCAAGATGTTCATGTCTTTCTTTCTTCAAGCGCAAAGAAAGAAGTTTTTGAAGGAAACCATTCCAGGAATTTTTTTTATATAATAAACTTAAATGGGTTGAAGGTCCAAACTGCATTTTCAGTGCAGCTTGAAAAGGTCTCTACATGATCCCAGCCAAGGAATAGGGTCTTATCTAGCATAACAATCTGTCATTTTCTTTACAAAAAAATGATATACTTTGTAACCACGAATACTCGTATTGCTCTAGCTCTGCGATACGCATGCAAGTCTGTGTACTCTGGTTCAAAAAGGTAGGGTAGGGCGGAAAACTCCATCTCATTTTCTCCTCTAACTTCAAAATAATCCAAAATCGTTGTTTTACCTTTTTTTGTAAAGGGTGTCTTTCTTTGTACATTCACTTTGTAAATGCATGAGGTTGAGCTAGTGCAAGACAAGCATTTGTGGTTAAAAAGTATATAAATTTGTATTTTTCTTAGAAAATGACTGGTTGTTTTTCTAAATAAGACCATTATTCCTCACCTGGGATCATGTAGAGTCCTTTGAAGCTGCACTGAAACTGCAATTTGGACCGTCAACCCGTTGACTCCCATTGAAGTCCACTATATGGAGAAAAATCCTGCAATGTTTTTCTCAAAAACCATAATTTCTTTTCAACAGAAGAAAGAAAGACATGAACATCTTGGATGACATGGGGGGTGAGTAAATTATTGGGAAATTTTCAATCTGGAAGTGAACTTCTCCTTTAACTGATGCATTTGAATCATCCAAATTCACAGATGAATCATTAAATGTGATTTGTGATCCGTCTTGGAGTGGTTCAGGATTTCTTCAGTTTGGAATAACAGTGGATGGTGTGTTTTATTTAAATGTAGTAGAGTAAAAAAGGCTATCTTATGGAATGTAGTAATGTATTATGCTTTTGTCAGTACCAATCAAAAACTTACCAGTACTAAATAAGAAACTCCACAGGAAATAGATGCTCAAGCCTAGGTTAGGCGACACAGATCCACTTGTCTCACAGCCTGAATGTGTCGGAAAGTGATTGCTTCAGTCTCACTGGGGATTAAGCTGTAGATGTCTCAAATGTGTTGAGTGGGTTGAAAGAGCCTGAAACTACCTTCTGTGTCAAACTCTATGAGCCATAATGGACAAACAATATGTGGGAAGACCAGCTGTAACAGTGTTTCTGTAATAAATGCTTCAAAATTCTGACATTTAACAGATTCTTCTTGGTTGTGCTCGTGGCCACACTGGAAATATTTTTTCTCTCAAGATATTGAGAGGTGTAATTTTCTTTTCTTTTTATTTCTTTCTTTTATAATTTTTTAACTTTCATTTTTCCTTCTCTCTGATGATTTTTAAAGGAGTAGTTCACTTCCAGAATAAAAATATACAGATAATGTACTCACCCCATTGTCATCCAAGAAGTTCATGTCTTTCTTTCTTCAGTTGTAAAGAAATTATGTTTTTTGAGGAAAACATTTCAGGAATTATCTCCATATAGTGGACTTCTGTGGTGCCCGCAAATTTGAATGTCCAAAACGCAGTTTAAATGCAGTTTCAGAGGGCTCTAAACGATCCCAGCTGAGGAAAAATGGTCTTATCTAGCGAAACAAACTTCAATTTATATACTTTGTAACCACAAATGCTCATCTTGCTCTAGCTCTGTGATACGCATGCATTTACATAATTACATTGGAAAAGGTCTTATCTAGTGAAACAATTGGTCAACAATTGGCCATTTTCTTAAAAAAAAAAAAAAAATATATATATATATATATATTAAAAAGGCTCATCTTGTCTATCTCTCATCTCTAACTCCTATCTCATTTTAACTTAACCTAAGATCAACTTAAAAATCGTCCTACATTACTGTTTTACCTTTTTTTGTAAAGGGTGTTTGACCTTTTTTGCATGTTTACTTTGTAAACACTGGGTTGGTACTTCTGCAGCGACAGAACTGACCCGGATTACACAGAGTATGCAGGCACATAGCAGAGCTAGACAAGATAAGCATTTGAGGTTAAAAAGTATATACATTTTTATTTTTATTTTTTTTTAAAATAACCAATCGTTTCACTAGATTAGACCCTTCTTCTTCGGCTGGGATGTTTAGAACCCTTTGAAGCTGCATTTAAACTACATTTTGGACGTTCAAACTCTGAGCAGGTCTGTTAATAAATCAAAAGGTCTGTTCATCTGTTCCTGTTTCAAGCCAAGTCAAGTCTCGTCACTGTTTGGATTATGTTTGCACTTTGGATTACTTTACTGTTTCATTAAATGCTGCACTTGGGTTCATCCACATGTCGCCTTCAGTGGACTATCATTACAGAATGACAGTTTACCAAGAATAAAACTTCAAAAGTTTGGAGGTATGACAGGACACTTTCCACAGTAAATGGGGATTTAACTTTGACATCATTCTCTCTCTTTGTCTCTCTCTCTTTGATTTGTTTTCATTCTCTCTCTCTCTCTGATTTTAGCTTAACATCAATATACATTATTTACGCAATTAGCTGGTGCAGGCATGGAACATAGCAATTTATTTAACTAGGAAACAAAAGCTTTCAGATGGTCACGGTTGTGATGCCCTGCTGTTTTTAAATGGATTGAGCAAGGCATGAAAAGACCTGAAGCACAGATTTCATACATTTATGGGAAACACAAAAGGGTTTTGAGAGGGTCTACAAAAGCGTGTTTTATCATGTTAATGCCAGGAGTTTATCTATTTGGGAAGACACAAGGCAATCGGTCTCTCTCTCTGTCTCTTTCATGCTTTTCTGTCTTTATCAAATGATTTCTGAAGAATAAAGTCAATACTCATTAGCACGCCTCGAGATGAAACATTATAGCCTGCTTCGCAATACCAGATAAACACACACAGGGAGACACACACACCGTCAATGAATTCTAATTATACACTTAGTACCTTTACAAGTACACATTACCCTTCTTATCTAAAACGAAATGAAATTGCCTAGCCAACCATATTCATTATTAATATGGAAATTCCCGCTTGGCAAATGGTACCATTCAGCATTTATTTTCTGAGCAATATTCCTGTGGGATTTTTAATGGCCTGTTTCTGTCCGTTTGCTTTCAGTGTTAGATGTCTATCCAGATGTATGTCATTGTGAGGGTCGGAAGGTGAACTGTAATGGCAAAAACCTCCTCCATGTACCTGTTGTATCCTCTAATGTAACTGCACTGTAAGTATAACAGAGCGAGAGACCTTCACCTCCGTTATACATAAAAGCAAGGCTCTGACTGTCAGGGTTGCTGGTTTTATTGGGGTTTTGGGTACGGGTCAGTCTAGCAGACTAACCAGTGGAAAGCGCTAGCACCTTAAGCTGATTTCAGCTATTTTTTTTTCGCTTTCTCAATCAGGGAATGAAATGGAAATCATTATATTTGTTTTCCAAATGTAATAACTGTTGTTTTCCTCCCACGCTGCCCTCAGAGAGCTGAACAGCAACAGGATCGAATCTCTCTCTCGTGATCTGTTCATCCGCTACAGACACCTGGAGAGACTGTGAGTGACACTTCATCCTTTCTTCTCATCTTCTCCTCCCCTAATCCCTCTCTCCGTTATCTCTTCTAAGCTTTTTAAATGTCTGAGTCTCATTGCCTTGAGCTAAAGTCATGATTTATAAATGATGATTAGCAACAGCTTTGCAATGATTAGTTTTTATTTTTCTCTAAAATACCAAACAGACAGCTTTCAGAATATGTGTGTTTAATTAAGGGTTCAAAACAACACTCCAGCTAAGAAATTGACCAGTTGGGCTGTAACTTTATAAGGAACTGCAGAATTTAAGCTAAAACTGTAAGAATAATAGGCTGTTAGCAAAACAAACAATTCAAACGGAAGAAATTTAAATCATACACTAAAGAAATCATCTGTGCTCTAATGACATTTGCCTCAGTAAATCTACATCACAATTTAAATGGCAGAATATAGTGGCTTTAAATTCCTCTTATTAACCACCCAACCAAAACAAATATATTAGGAATAAAATCACGATATTTATTGTTTTGTATATTAAGCTGCACATGTAAACATCTAAATAGTCCTAATGTAGCAGTAATAGGGGGAAAAAATGCAAATATAGTTTCATGGCCATTGTTAGATGTGGAAATAAAATAGTTTTAGACCCTTCCCACGTGCATGACTATGTTTGTTTTTGTCAGTGCTTCATGCATAGACATAATAGTTAATCTGACTCATTTTTCCCTTGCATCTTTTCTTTCTGCTGACAAAAAAAAAAATACATAAAAAATCTCACCCCCATGTCTTTCTTATTTGTCACTAAGTGCAGTGGAGGTTTTAAAGCTCAACGTCCTTTGTAGAGTTCAGACAGGATGGCATTTTATTGTCCATCAAAGTTGTAGCACTCAGTATAGCCAGACAACATTTATTCTTAGACAGAAGAAGAAAGAGAGAGCAAGACATCCCATTAATTTATCATAATAAATGACAGACATTGCTTAGAAAATTCCATGATAAAGATGATCATCATAGGTTCATGCTTTGACGTCAATAAACAATAACAAAAAGTCTTTTTAAAAGGTTTAAATGTTTTCACATCAACGACAAATTAATAGCAGACTGTATGTTTTTCTTTTGATTCGCATGGCAGCCCTAGTAAGAAAAATTATAGATTTAAAATGCATTTAGTTTATATTAAGTATAGTTCAAGTCTATTAGCACATTTACTGACACTCAAGACTTGATATAAAATTAAACTTTATTTGGAGTACTACTTGTGTACAATGCACATTTGTAGGTGACTGGAACCAGACTATTGATACGGATTGTATGATCTTTAAATAATATTGGTCTCAAAATATTTAAAGTGTACCTAAAGTATACTTGCAACAGTTGCACTTTAGCACAATCAAATATACTTCAGTATATCTTTATACTGCACGCCTAAAGTGCATTAATTACAAATTTAGTTGTTCCAGACTTTAAATATACCAATTTAGTATACTAAAAATACAATTTCAGGGTGTTTTTGTTAAGTACATATAAATATGTAAATTATTTGTAGTATACTTAGCATGAAATAAAAGTTCATAATTTTTATCTAATAACATATATGCTATTTCAAGGGAAGTTTGTGTTTCCAGTGAAGGATTTGTAGATGTTTACTACCATTCAAAAGTTTGAGGTTGGACAGATTTTTTTAATGTTTTTGAAAGTATCTTATGCTCACTAAGGTCCCTAGAGAATAATAAATATACTAAAGTGTATTAAAATACATTTATTCTATCCTAAGTATACTACAAATACATTTACATGTTTAATACTTTAATGCAATTTTACTTTTAGTGTACTAAACTGGAATAGTTAAGGTTTGCTAAATTGGAACAACTACTTTAATTGTGTGGAAGTAGTGCTGAAGTCCAACTAAAGATATACTGAGGTATATCTGTGCTAAAGTCGAACTTTTGCAAGTATACTTTACGTGGATTTTAAATATATTGCATTTAGAGACATATTAGAGACAATAATATTCAAATATCATACAATCCTCATCAATAGTTAAATTAAAACATATTTTAGGCTTAATATTAAGAAATGTGCATTGTGCACAAGTAGCACTGCAAATAAAGTTTAATTATAGTTTTTATATCAGGAAGTCTCGAGATATGTCAGTAAATATGTTAATAGATTTGAACTGTACTTAGTATAAAATAAATATATTTTAAATATATTACTTTTTTACTAGGGGTTTCATTTATTAGATCAAAAACAGTAATGTGAAAAATTATTACAATTTAAATGTAACTGTTTTCTATTTGAATATATATTTAAACTTTCAGCAGTAGATTTTTTCTAATCTTTCTAATATGCTGATTTGGTGCTAGTGCTCAAGATTTATGTATTTATTTTTAAAGTTTTTGATCAAAAGAAAAACATTTATTCGAAATAGAAATCTTTTGTAACATTATAAATATCTTTAGTGACACTTATGATCAATGTAATACATTCTTGCTGAATAAAAGTATTTATTTCTTTTAAGAAAAGAAAAGAACTGTTCTAACACCAAATGGATTTACTGGCAATAAAGGCTGTCTGACTGAAAATTATACCAATTATTATTTGATTACTTAGCAATTAAACAAATAAATGAAACTGACTTAAGCAGAAATTATTTTATGGTAAAAACCTTGGAATGCAAAAAGAATGATGAAACTAGCACCCTGTTAAACTGGTTGCCAGGCATACATTATACATTATGCAAACAGTTTATACAAAAATATTTGACCGCAGGATGCTGCGATTGACTATTCATTTCTTTAGGGGTAAAACTTTTTTAATGAGGTAAAAAATACAGCGTGCACCTTGAGCTACAACTCTGCTGTGAATATTCTCTCTGTCTCCACAGACATTTGGAAAGTAACAGTATAGAAATAATCTCCAAGAGGGCGTTTTCAGGACTGATCTCTTTGCGTAAACTGTGAGTAATGCGTAAATGAACGGACTGACTGTGTGTGTGACTGCGCGCATTTATATCCCTGACACATCACGAATAATGACATTGATCCTTCCCTGAGCTCCTGTTTAAATCATCGCGTAACTGTACATCACTGACTATCTGTCTACGCAATTATGAGCGTCCCATCTGTTTATTTCTATCAGTCAGTCTGAGGCTTTCATCATCCACCCATTCATCCATGTAAAAGAAAAAGAAGGGGAAGAAGGATGTAACAATGAGAATGGTGGATTAGGCTCGATTCAGGCAGAACAGATCCATGATCAAAGAATGAATTTTAATGCATCCTAATGCTGTTGCGTGTTTATTCTTCCATGTGTACCTGGGCTCTTACTTACAGAGGTCTCCTTCAATATACGCGTAACTAATCAACATTATACTTACACTAATCAGACATCTAGAAGGAGGAAAGAGAGAGAGAGAGAAAGAATGGAAGAACAGCAGTGATGGTCATACAGCAGATGGTCTTTGTAATGAAACTCTTTAACAAAACCCATTTAAACATCAGGCCTCCATTAACGTGGCCTTCTCTTTCTCTTTGTCTTATTCCATCTCTCTCTTGTTTTTTGCAGTTTTCTGAGTCAGAATAGAATTGTGTCTCTGAAAGCAGGAATATTTAGTGACCTCAGCAGTCTGGAGTGGCTGTAAGTAGAAAAACACAGACACGTACACACTCACATAGTGGATAAAATTAGATGCTAAGTGTGATTCGGGCAAGGAATTGCAATTTCTCTCTTTTTTTCTGACTGTTTCTTAGGTGCTTTTCCTTTCTTGCTTTCTTTTTTCTTTTTCAATCAGACATAATTGATGGATTGTGTTCATTCTCTGTGAGAATGAAATGCAGAATCATTTAAATGTATCTCAGCCCTGTCAGCGCTCAGATTAGGATGAGTCTGACCTGTTCTCATTACAAAACAATGAGCTTCAACATGCTCTTCTCAAAAGACTGATGCTTATTTTCAGATGGTTCTCAGGTTCAGTTTCTTGATTATATTGTCATTTTGTGATTAGGATATTCATTGTTTGATGTTTGTTTGTCTGTGTGTAGGATTCTGGATGAAAACAGAATATCATCTCTGCGTCAGAAGTCTTTCGAAGGCCTGAAATCGTTATTTTTCCTGTAAGAGTGACCCTATAATTTACCTTGACAGATAGATCAAATAGATGAAATACGGTATGTGCAAAGCTATTGTGCATATGCCTACAAAAGAGCAGCATAAATAGAAAAGAGAATGGCTGGTTTTCTTTTTTTTGTGAAGTAATTTCTCTGTTGGCTGTATTGTATCACTCAACAGTGAGAATGTGTATCTATGTATTTTGCAGGTCTTTGTTAAACAACTCTGTCGAACAGTTTCCTAAAACTTCGATTTGCCTTGAGATGCCCCGTCTCAACTGGCTGTAAGTTATAAACATGATACTTAAAGGAGTAGTTCACTTCCAGAACAAAAATTTACAGATAATGTACTCACCCCCTTGTCATCCAAGATGTTCATGTCTTTCTTCAGTCATAAAGAAATTGTATGTTTTTTTTTTTGGAGGGAAACATTTTTAGGATTCCTCTCCATATAATGGACTTCTATGGTGCCCCGGGTTTGAACTTCCAAAATGCAGTTTAAATGCAGATTCAAAAAGCTGTAAACAATCCCAGCCGAGGTATAAGGGTCTTATCTAGTGAAATGATTGGTTATTTTCTAAAAAAAAAATGACAATTTATATACTTTTTAACCTCAAACGCTCAAACTCCCATCTCATTTTCTCCTCCAACTTCAAAATTGCCCTACATCGCTGTTTTACCTTTTTTTTTTTTTTTTTTGTACAAGTCATTTAACTTTTTTTGCATGTTCACTTTGTAAACAGTGGGTCGGTACTTCTGCAGCAATGTAGGATGATTTTGAAGTTGGAGGAGAAAATGAGATGGGAGTTTTTCGGTTAACCCTAACTGTATTGAACTGG
>JAHKKF010529160.1:7438-17975 GCA_019740295.1 Labeo calbasu
CGGAGCAGGAGCCCACCAGGACGGAGCAGACAGAGCAGAAGCCCACCAGGGCGGAGCAGATGGAGCAGAAGCGCACCAGGGCGGAGCAGGGACCCACCAGGGCGGAGCAGTTACCCACAGTAGAGACTGGGACCTGGGACCACCCCAGTGCAGTGTTGACAGAACTGAGCTAATATGGTCATACTTTCTGGTTCTAGTAAGAACTCTAGCTGCTGCATGTTGGACCAGCTGGAGTTTGTTTATTAAGCGTGCTGAACAACCACCTAATAAAGCATTACAATAATCTAACCTTGAGGTCATGAACGCATGAATTAACGTTTCTGCATTTGACATTGAGAGCATAGGTGGTAGTTTCGATATATTTTTTAGATCGAAAAATGCAGTTTTGCAAATGCTAGAAATATGGCTTTTGAAGGAAAGTTTGTTATCAGATACACCTAGGTTTCCAACTGACGACAAAGAATTGACAGAGCAGCCATCAAGTATTAGACAGTGTTTTAGGTTATTACATGCAGAGGTTTTAGGTCCGATAATTAGCACCTCTGTTTTTTCAGAATTTAGCAGTAAGAAATTACTCGTCATTCAGTTTTTTATATCAACTACACGTTCCGTTAGTTCTTCAAATTTGTATGTTTAACCGGGCCACAAAGAAATATAGAGCTGAGTATCATCAGCAATAACAATGAAAGCTAACACCATGTTTCCTGATGATATCTCCCATGGGTAACATGTAAAGCGTAAAAAGTAATGGCCCTAGTACTGAGCCATGAGGTACTCCATACAATTTGAACCATGCCAATGCACTACCACTAATGCTAACATAATTTTCGAGTCTATTCAAAAGAATGTTCTGGTCAATACTGTTGTAAGAGTGAATTGTTTTTTCATGAATTTAAAGTCTAGGAACTCTGAAAAAAACAGATGCCATGCAACAAAACAATAAAACTAATCTGGAGAAGAGATCTCCAAAGAGAGCAAACAACACCACTTTACGACCCAATTCTTCTTTCTCCTCTCCCCTCCCTGTATCTCACTCTTCCTCCACCACAGCAAGAATATCCATATACCACGTGTATTATATCTTGTGAATATGTTGATTTTTCCCTTTCATGTTTGGTATCATTCTAAGGTCTTTGTGCGATTGGTAAAATGGTGTCAATTTCACAGCAGTCACTTATATTATGAGAAGGATTGAACATTTTTTGTAGAATTGTGTTTTGCTGCTGAGGGGTGTGTTTTCCCCTTAGGGTTGGGTGAGAATCTCCAGCCAGGTGTGACCCTGGGTCGTGAGATCTCTTGACAAACTAAAAAGTCATTATGTTTTTACAACTGATTGGATGATTTGTTTGTTCTGGTCTGGGTATATAAGCGAAGTGACAAAACACTACTTTGGGATTCTGTATTCAGAAGAACCCTCACACTGTGTGTGAGAGTCTCTGGAGCTTTGCATCCAAGTCTCTTACATGCTGCTGTGTATCTCTCTGTGGTCAGGTAGCATCTCCCACTCTTAGATTTATCTTTGAGTAATTGATGTTATGTATTTATCTGAATCCTAACTGAATTTGATTCTGAATTGTATTGTCATTGTTTAATTATGTAATTGGCATGATACATTTTTACCTGACAAATAAAATGTTATATCTGATTTAGTCTGATCTCTTCTGAAATCATTATGACTAGTAGAGCATGTGGAAGCTGATGCTACCTCAAATCTATGACCAGGATAGAGCAAACTGAAGGCTCAGGACTGAATGGAGCAGTAGGCACGTCATCTAAGACCTCCTGATTTTTGTCTATCACTGATGTTAGAAAGTTGTACGGGAGAAGACTAAGCAAACTACACTTTTTGTAAAAAGCAAGCAGTAGGCGGCTGGCAAAAAGGTATTAGTCACCTACAGACCTCTGACTAAAATCAGATTGGCGAGTTTGTGATCGTATGATCCACAGAGAAAGGCCAACGTGAAACATAAAAGAGGCTTCAGGTCCCTGACGAACGGATAATTGAAAGTATGAGATTTTCAGAATAATCAAATAATTAAAAATTATTACGCCAAAAAAAAAGCACCTAAATTTTAATGATCACATAAAATTGGAGTCAGATTAAACATGAAGCTAGATTAAAATTGAAACTAAATCCTGATAAATTAAGTGAACTTTGCAGAAGTGCTTTGAAAAGACTGAACATGCATTAAACCTTGAACCAGGCCGATGGATGGACCCTTACAGTGTCAAACGCAGCGCTAAGATCCAGTAGCACTAACAGAGAGATACAACCATGATCGGATGATAAGAACAGGTCATTTGTAACTCTAATGAGAGCAGTCTCAGTACTATGATATGGCCTAAATCCTGACCGGAAATCCTCACAGATACCATTTTTCTGTAAGAAGGAACATAATTGTGAGGATACTCCCTTTTTCTAGTATCTTTGACAGAAAGGGGAGGTTCAAGATTGGCCTGTAATTACTTAATTTGTTTGGGTCAGGTTGTGGTTTTTTAACGAGAGGCTTAATAACAGCCAGTTTGGGGACATATCCTAATGACAATGATGAATTAATAATATTCAGAATAGGATCTATGACTTCTGGAAGCACCTCTTTTAGTAGCTTAGATGGAATAGGGTCTAACATACACTGACCAAAATTATAAATGCGACACTTTTGTTTTTGCCCCCATTTCAGCCCATCAAAGATCTAAGACTCTTCTATGTACACAAAAGGCCTATTTCTCTCAAATATTGTTCACAAGCCTGTCTAAATCTGTGTTTGTGAGCACTTCTCCTTTGCTGAGATAATCCATCCACCTCACAGGTGTGGCATATCAAGATGCTGATTAGACAGCATGCCCTTGTTTTCCCTCTTGCTTTCCCATGCCCTTATTTGGTTTTCCTGTTCCTGTCTCATTAAGTTCCATATGTTTCACCTGTGTTCTCTTGTTATCCCATTTAGTTCAGAGTACTTAAGCCCTGTGTTGTCCTAAGTCTGGGGTCGAGTGTTATATGTTTTATGCTGTGAGTGTGTTCCCCTATATCTTGGATTATTAAAAGACAGTTTTGTTTTCTATTTCCTATGTCTCCTTGCTCCTTCGCTCTTACACTACAGATACCGTGACAGAACGCTTGACCATTTGAATTATGGAGATTGCCACTCGTTTTTCAGCCCTAGCCCACAGAGATCTCCCATTAGTGGAGTATGCCCGGGAGTTTTGCGGGCTGGCCACTATGTCGGCGCTGGATGATGCCACACCTGTGAGGTGGATGGATTATCTCGGCAAAGGAGAAGTGCTCACAGATTTACACAGATTTAGACAGATTTGTAAACAATATTTGAGAGAAATAGGCCTTTTGTGTACATAGAAAAAGTCTTAGATCTTTGATTTCTCTTTAATCTTTGAGATCTCCCATTTGTGGAGTATGCCCGGGAGTTCTGCGGGCTGGCCACTATGTCGACGTTGGATGATGCCACACTCAACTCTTTGTTCTGGACTGGGGCCAATTACAATCCCTGTTGTACAGCCCTGTTGACCTCCCAGACACCACAGGACTGAGCTGGACTGATCCTGAGTGTCAGGATTATGGACTGTTGTTGTGATTCCCATGTGTTCCATGCCCTTATTTGTTTTCCTTCTTGCTTTCCCATGCCTTTATTTGGTTTTCCTGTTCCTGTATCATTAAGTTCCATATGTTTCACCTGTGTTCCTCCTTATCCCATTTAGTTCAGAGTTCTTAAGCCCTGTGTTTTCCTAAGTGTAGGGTCGAGTGTTATACGTCTTATGCCATGAATGTGTTCCCCTATATCTTGGATTATTAAAAGACAGTTTTGCTTTCTATTTCCTATGTCTCCTTGCTCCTTTGCTCCTACACTACAGATACCGTGACACTATCTGATGCAATACTGGAGCTGACGGCTGCATGGTTACAATTTTAACTCTAATAGTATCGATCTTGGAAGTAAAGTAGTTCATAAAGTCATTACTGCTGTGCTGTTGGGAGATGTCAACGCCTGCTGGTGCTTTATTTTTCGTTAATTTAGCCACTGTGTTGAATAAATATCTAGGGTTATGTTTGTTTCCTTCTAAAAAAGACAAAAAAAGTAATCAGATCTAGCAATTTTTAATGCTTTTTCTATAGGATAGGCTACATTCACGCCAGGCAGTACAAAATACCTCTAGTTTTGTTTTCCTCCATCTGCGCTCCATTTACCGGGCTGCTCCCTTTAGGGCGCGAGTGTGCTTGTTATACCACGGTGTCGGACTGTTTTCCTTAATCTTCCTTAAGCGTAAAGGAGCGACCGTATCTAGAGTGTTAGAAAAGAGAGAGGGTCCATGGTTTCTCTTACATCATCAAGTTTTTCTGGGCTACTGGATATGCTTAGGAATTCAGATAAGTCAGGAAGATTACTTATAGAGTCTTTTGTGGTAGAAGTAATTGTTCTACCCTATTTGTAACAAGGAGTTGAATTTATAGGTTTAGTTAAATGGAGTATACATGAGACAAGATAATGATCAGAGATATCATTGCTTTGCTGCATAATTTCAACGCCATTAACAGCAATTCCATGTGACAGTATTAAATCTAGAGTGTGATTTCAACAATGAGTAGGTCCTGACACGTGTTGTCTAACCCCAATAGAGTTTAGAATGTCTATAAACGCTGATCCCAGTGCATCATCTTTATTATCAACATGGATGTTAAAATCACCCACTATTAAGACTTTATCTGCAGCAAGCACCAACTCAGATGGTGCCCAGTACAAACGTCACAGGGGATTTATCATTAACACATGTTTCTCTGGATAATGTAATGTGAAGCAGCATTACTTCAAATAAGTTATACTTGAAGCCTGTTCTCTGAAAAATACTGAAGATATTGCTATAAATTGTAGAAACACCTCCCCCTTTACCTTTAGATGCGGCTCATGTTTATAACAGTAATCTTGGGGGGTAGATTTGTTTAAAATGAAGTAATCATCTGGTTTTAGCCAGGTTTCTGTCAAACAGAGCACATCTAGGTTATGATCAGTGATTATATCATTTACAAAAAGTGCTTTTTGTAGAAAGGGACCTGATGTTCAATAAGCCAAGCTTTATCATTTGTTTCTCTGTATTATATGCATTTTTTATTCGTTGAACATGAATTAAATTGTTACTCTTAAATTGGTTTGGATGTATTTTCTAGCTCAGGGAACAGACACAGTCTCTATAGTATGATATCTAGGTGAAAGAGTCTCTATATGCCGAAAATAGTAGTATGAAATGAAGGTAAATATATTGCTGTGGGAAAAATACTGAGCATGATTTATTATTATTATTATTTTTTTAATTTTATTTTATCTTTTATAAGTGTCATGAAACCATAAAACATTTTTTTTTCAGATGTTAACATATATGCACAGGTTGCACATCAGTGAAAACAATAATATCACTCATTATCTGTATTATTAAGGAAAAAAGTGGTAGTTTAATTTTTTTGTTTTTGAGCAATTTCTTTCTTTTGGTTCAAAAAGCAAACTTGAACCATCGTCATGAAAAGTGACGTATATGCATTAATTTGGAGTGGCGATTGGCGGGCGTGGATGGAGAGTAAATGTCTACATCATCAGTTTTCCAAGCTTTTCTCAGAATTATTCATGAGAATGAACTCTTACCATGCTCCGTATTATGCATGAGGTTGCATTACTGCGGAGAATTCAAATTGTATGAAATAGCTTCTGCTGTCAGTTCATCTCTGTATACGTGACTGTAACAATGGTTAATATGACAACGGGTGGAGCACACATGAGAGAGCAGTTTCTGTGCAAGTTAAACAAACACTCGCTGTGTGGATCATAGTTCATATCCGGACTGGAGAAAGCGTGCTTTAAGTTTATATGAACATAATTCATATTCTCTCATGCTCCATATATGAATCAGCACCATCATGTCTTCCTCAAATAAAATATGCACAAATAAGGGCACTGATAAAGCAGTACATACTTGTCATGACTTTCATGACCTTGCAGGTAAAATGAATCACTGTATTGGAATCACAGAGTTAGAAGATGTTTACTTTGCATTCTCTTTTTCTTGTAATATGTAATCTCTGATCCTTGTATAAAATGTAAAACACACTCTGTGATGTTTTTTCTGACTACCTGAAAGTGAGTGTAAGGCAAAGAGAGATTTTTTTTTTTTGTATAAATAACAGGCTGGTGTTTACATTTGTGTTTGCCTTGTGCTAAATACGTTTATTATCCCTTTCTCTCTCTCTCTCTCTCTCTCTCTCTCTCTCTCTCTCTCACACACACACACACACACACACACACACACGTACGTACATAACCTCTTAATTTCAAGTCACAAAAATGAACAAATGCCCCCACTTTGCCAGATGAGAATTATAAGCAGGTTTACCAAATATTGCAACAAAAGACTGACAATTGATGTATACATTTGCAAACAATGCAGTTTTGAAAGCAAATCTGTGGAAGGACATCTACACCCTTTTACACTCAGCTCTTTTGTAATAACAATGATATAGAGGCTAATTTAATGAACTGCACAGTGTTTACTTCAACAAAGGGCCAGTCCATTGTTTTCCCCATAAAGCTGTATAAAGGAATGCATGTTATATTGTAAAACCCCAGTTTGTTTTTGTTATCACCATTACTGCCATTGTTTGCTTGGATTTTCAATTTCCTCAAATGATGCCCGGGGTTCTGCTTCTTTCCTAGGAGGGCAGAAGGTGAAAGAGAGGGATTAGAGAGAGAAAGACACTAAGAAAAAGAATGAGAGAGCTATATGTCCAGGCCCTGTGGAGCGGGACCAGAGTGATTAATCTAGAGAGTTCCCGTGCTTTCATACTATTCCCCCAGATGTACCCCACAGAGAATATAGTTGCACACACTTTGAGCTAGTGAGGAAGTCAGTGTGATAGAGAATATCCTCCTGAAAAGGACATGAGAATGAAAGAGTGCTTAAAAAAAGAGGGAGGCATATATCATACTGAAGAGACAATGAAAAGGAATAAGAGGCAGGTGTTTGCAGAAAAAAGTACTGACATTAATGTCTGACATTAATTTTTTTTTTTTTTTTTTTTGGTCTCAGATGAAATTAGCATAGAGAGCCATGATGGAAGTCTTCATTGTTACCCCATTACTCCTTCTTCTTTTCTCCCTGAAGAAGATCAAAAGAAATCCGAGTTGCTGAGTTTCATCGCGATCTCACAAAGTCCCATTATAATCAACGAAGCTCTCTAGACTGCACAATGAATCTCTTATTTACATTGTGTCTTTGTTATAATGAGAGGATTCATGAGTTTGCAGAACTCAGGTGTTTTGGGCGGTGAGTGAATTCTAATTAATATTGCGTTCAAAGAATCAATAGATACATCTGCAATACATTACTCAACACTGCAAAAACATGGCGTAGAAACCTTTGAAGCTCTCTTTAGTACAAACACAAATATGCTGATTGGGTCAGTCGCACTGGTGCTCCTAAATATATATATTTTTTCATATTCGCACAATTTCAGGAGGCAAATAAGCAAGTGGTGGAGTTCCAAAGGTACTTCCTTCTCCTGTCTCAGGTCTTGGGGACTGCCAGGTGGGAACAGCCCCTGGCGACTACGAGCTCCTTTTACATGGTGGACTGTCACCTAGCAGATGGCAGATGGGCATCGAAATGTCGTCCTTGCCCATCTGAAGGAGTTGGGATAAAGCACAATTGCTTATTTATATCCAGATATACAGGACTTTTTTGTTGTTGTTGTTGGTAAATAAAATATAAAATGTAACATTTAATTTTGCAGTGCATAAAACTGTAATGTTAATCACCAAAAATAGTTTGGCATTGTCCCCAGCCATAGATAACATACTTTTTTCTTATCCCAGTACGCAGAGATATATGTAAGAAAACCATTTAGAGGTTGATATGCTGCTATGTAAGGCTGACTGAGAAGCTCAAACAAAATTCAGTGCTGTGAATTTGGCACAGGACTGTATTTGTCTTACCATTCTGATGCTGGGGAGAGTGTTTTGGAAATCTGTTTGAACAGTCATTATTTTTCAAAACTGTAACAATAACTTTTAACACATTAACTACAGTTACTCTGTTAACTTTACCTGCTTTGGGGCATGTTATGCTTTAAATTTAGTGTCCTACAGAAAATGCTTTTTAATAGCTTTAGGTGGCTACATATCACACTACAGGACTCTGCCTAAACATCATTTTAGAGAATCCTCTTCAGTGTCAAGTTTTTGTCACCTTTCAACATGAGAGACCCCTTTCCTATTAGTGACACAATCAGGCATGGCTCATCTGTAAGGGCAGGTGGAGCAGAGCCCCACCAAAATATTCACCCAAAACATAGACCTCAATATAAACTGAAGAAATAATAAACTGTAAATGTGCTCAGCGTTCTGCAACAAATATTTTTTTGGATTTTCTTAACAATTTTAAGTCATAAGGTGTGATGGATATATTAAAATTCAACGCAAGCTTCAGCAGGCACATAAAATGATAAAGTGGGGCAATCGTGCCGGTGCCCTCCTGAACCCAACAGTGCCCCACAAATGTTACAATGTAAATCTGCGGTGATAAGTAAAACTGTAACACGATCTAATTGAGAGCCATTTGGGCAGTTTTGAGACTACCCTGATTATATTCATGTCCTTATCTTACTCCAGACCAAGACGATATCAGTCAGCTTCAGCTATATGTGTCTGCATCAGGCCAGTAACTACCTAGCATGTCTGTTTTTCCTATGTGGAGTGGTGTTTTAAATTAATGAAGGTTAATTGTTAGTTTAAATGTGCTCACGTGAAAAGCCAGTCATTTTTCTGCATTTATTTTATGATATTCATTTCCTCTCTTAAATTCCTCTACAACTTGTAACATTCTAAATCAACACTGAGCAACAATGTTATGGCAATAATTCTATAGCATTCTATGTGTGTGCACTTCGAGGCTCAAGCCTGTCAATCAACATCGTGTCAGTTTGTGCGTGTCGCACACAGACTGAATAACACAAGGACATTAGATCTCTGCCAAAAGTGTGTTTACGTGTTCCGCGATTAGACGATACAGACTATAAGCTTTCTTGAGTTTATTATAAACTAGTGCTACGACCCAGAATCTGCTCCACCTAAATTTACAGTCAGGAGCCGCTACTGAAACAAAATATATATGGTTTATGCAGATGTCACTTCCCGTTTGTTGTGGTCGCATGCTTAGAGTTTGAGCTCCGTCAAGTTAATTTCTTATTGTCTATTTTTCAATCTAAAATCAATTTTATACACCATCATTTTCGTTTCTTATAACGTGTGAATATACCCCGTTGTATTTTACAACTAAAACAACCGGATTGCCTTGTTATCACTAGTTTTGTTTTGATTTCCAGAGTCCGCTAGCTTATAGCCTGTTAGCAGCACCAGCGTGGTTGCCGCTAATCATGCTTGCATTGTTTACACACTATTTACACACATTACCATTGTTTACTCACTGTTACTTGCTTTAATGGCGAATTTGTGTCCACTTTTGAGTGCAGGTGAGGACACGTTCGAGAAGCAGATTCAGGAGCTATTGGAGAGGCAGACTGAGCTGAGAGAGCGGAGAGCCGCTCTGGAATTCTCCCGGGTAAGTATACAGCGCGATACTAACACTCTGACCACCTCTACTCGGTGTGCTTCTCTGCACAGGTCCCGTGCACCCTGGACACGATCTTCCCAGATGTCCTTCACTCCGGCGCCGGGACACCACGAACCCTGGGTGCAGCAGCAGCAGAAGACGCGAGCCAGGCCCCGTCCGAGGACCTCGCTCCCTCCGCCGCCTCCGGTCTTCGAGATCTCCACCCGGAACCACTTCGCTCCCCTCCATGACACGGAACGCGACGCGACGCTGTGATCGTTGGAGACTCCATTGTCCGGTACGTCCGTGCTACCTTAGCTAAAGGTAAAGTCCACACCCACTGTTTTCCTGGTGCTTGCATTTCTGCGCAGATACCCGCAATCCTGACGGTCGGAGCGATCGTCCTGCACGCGGGGGTAAACGACATCAAGTTGCGGCAGACGGAGGTTCTGAAGAGGAACTTCAGCAGCCTGATCGAGACGGTTCGCAGCTTGTCGCCCGCAACGAGGATCATCATGTCAGGACCGCATGAAAGGTTCAGTAGACTTCTTGCTCTAAATGAATGGTTATTGACATGGTGTAATGAACAGAAACTGCTCTTTGTTAATAATTGGAATCTTTTCTGGGAACGTCCTAGGCTTTTCTGTGCCGATGGCCTGCACCCCAGCAGAGTTGGAGCGGAACTGCTGTCAGACAACATCTCCAGGACGCTACGCTATTTGACTAGTAAGTACATTCTCAAATAATCGCTATGATGGCTTTTGTTCTGAATGCTTAAATGATAATACTTGCACTGTCCAATCTATAAAGACAATGTCTGTTCCTCGAATAGTAATGTCAAAACATAAATTTAATGCAGGATCTAGAAAAAATCTGATCGTAATTAAACCAGAAAAAAGCTAAATAAATGAACAGAAACCATTTTTAAAGCTTG
>JAHKKF010529161.1:137-14212 GCA_019740295.1 Labeo calbasu
GCATCCATTCAGATGAACTGAAAAATAAAATTATAATAAATGATAGTAACGCCGTATTTTATTGGCAGTAATGGTAACGGCGTTGTAACGTAGGAAACAGTAATTCGTTTGATTACTCGTTACTGAAAAAAATAACGCCGTTAGTAACGCCGTTTATTTATAACGCCGTTATTCCCATCACTGATGGTAGTACGTAGGAAAGGAGACCACCGGCCGTTTTCTTTGAATGAATATAAATGTTAAAGAAAGGATACAATACGCTGAATAAACAGCTTTTTAGAGCAAACAGCTTATCATTTAATGAATCGACAGCCTATCTGGTAATCTTTAGTGACTTTTTACACTAAACAATACTTTCAGATCGAACTATTTTTAGAGTTTTCCACAAAAAATGCTGTTTTATAAGAGAAGTCACTGACTTTTTACGACAGATGGGATTCAGCTTACGACACTTCTCATTCATTCCTATGCTATCCGTAAACGGTGATTGGGTGTCGCACAAGTCAAGGCTGTAATGTGATTGGTTATTAAGGGACACTGATCCAAATAGACCATTATGCTTTCTCCAATAGTAAGTAATACAGACTCTCATATACAGTACAGTAATACATACAAAATGTGCAGAGCAGTGGCCCCGAGGACTGGAGTCGAGAACCACTGCTTTAAGAGACAATAATTAAGCTTTTTAGCTTAAAATTCACTGCAACTATTTGTGTTCTGTAACATTGTTATGCCAACTGAGAGAAAATTAACTGAAAGTAAATATGGGGTCTACGTTTTCAGCTGAAGGGGATAACCAAAACGTCACATGAAACTTAGAGCAACTGTATGTTCGTAAATATATCACTGTAATAATTACAAGCTGTACAAATGCATTTGTTGCTCCCATTTTGTCATGTCATACAGACATTTGAGGAGAAGCATATAAAAAGAAACATAAGGAATTGACCTTATTAGAAGTCAGTCTATCATTAGAATGAAATAAATCTGTCATTTCAAGGTAAAAAAAAAATGTACATACAGTTGCTTTACCAAAGAAAAAATGCGGTCACCTGCTTGCCATAACAACAATTTGCTAAAAAGTGGGTTAATATTGTAAAGAGTTGAGTTTCTTTAATGTTTTGATTTTACATTAAGATTTTATTCATTAATTTGACTGAATTCTGAATATAGCCCTGCTGGGGATAAACAGACATTTTAATGGTTCCTGTAGTATTTTTTGGGACATATTCCATTAGAATTTAGTGGTTTTAACAAGCCACCAATAGAAGGCGTCCAGTTACCTGTAGAGACCAACAGGCACAATTATAGTTTCCAATAAATCCAATACAATTCCTATTATAACCAGTGAAACCATTACAAATTCTGTGATGGTTTCTATTGTTTTTTTTTTCAGCAGGGAGTATTGTAAGAAATTACAGTTAAATACTGTTCATTTTTACAGTGCAATCTCTAATCCTAAGTAATAATAGTGCTGCTTTCCCAGGCATCCACCACTAACAATCAAGAGCTAAACTGTAAGTAAAACATGACTACACAGCAAGTTTACTGAAATAGGGAGTGTCTGGTTCAAAGTCGATCTTTTAACCACCAAATACTCCAGATTATACTCTCCACTTCATAAGCCAATTAAATCTTGATTACTCATAGGGCAGGAGTGACTTCCTCCACTTCTTAGCATCTACATAACACTCTTGTTGATCCTCCAGTGTAAGCTCTAACCCTCTCATGTTTTTTTCACTTCACCGCACAGGACTGTTCTGGAGGCCCTGGCATCCCTTGGCCCCTAAAACCCCCTTCGTTCCCATGGAAACGACTTAAGAAGTGGCTTATATTGCTCACGTCGATAACGGTCAGTTATTTACTCTTTGTCTGGCATGAGGCGTCTGACTTTGCTTTGTCCAGCTGACACAGAAATAACTTATGCTGTGAGGGTCAGTCCCACAGCACCAAACAAATTGTTTCTCTCCGCAGTGGTCCTGTCCAGGACATGTAAAATATGTGAGGTTCTCCTGATCTGCCGGGACACAGATGAACAATAGCGTCTCTTATTAAGGATCTGAGCCCTGTCGAGAGGCATGCGCCATTCGGTTGTCGTCATGGCAGCGCTTGTAAGTGCACTCAGGAATTCAGACAGAGATTGGCATTAACAATCATTTAGACACAATAACCAAACATGCACACACAAAAGTAAACATTTTTAGAGAGCAAGGTCCATTTCTTTACAGAAAACTCACAAATATTGAGAGTCCCTAAGCGCAGCATTCACTGACACTTTTTCAAGCAATTCCAACTTTTCTAAAACCATTTTATACAGACATAAACTGACTTTTATGGCGTTTTGTAGTGTTTTTGAGAAGCATATGTGCTGATGAGACTCACCCTGCACCAGCAGCTCCACATGGCCTTCATTTTTCCCTTCCACATCATCAGAAATGATCACCCTACAGAAATACACACCGCTGTCGCCCCATTGCAGCTGTCCAATGCGCAGATCTGCTTCTGAAAAGGCCAGAAAATATTACATAACCCAAGTTGTTTACTTGTAGAGGAGTAAATGCTTTTTGGTTTGTACTGTAACATAAAAATGCATCTGTCAATTGCGCAGTTTGTGTAGTCTGATTTATGAGTCACTAAATGTTTTTAATGCGTAGAAACAACACATCGTTCATACTCATTATCTGTCCGTAATATTTCATCAGAACAATTGTAGTCTTTGTTGGAGAGGTGACTGGAGGAGGGAGAGCTTTGATGGCTAAAGTCAGAGGAGAGGGTGTTTGTGTTTGATAAGGAAAGCCGTGGGGGTGTTTTGTGAGACTTTTATGAGGTCCAGCCCCCTGACCATTGTGCGACCTAGAAAAAAACAGCCCTATTTCAGGAACAGGAAAACACAGCACAATTGGCTGAGTTTCCTAAGGGGGAGATGGATTACGCACAAGATTGCAGACTTGAGAATAAAGGAGGCTCGAAATTTAATAATATAACAAGATGATTTTATTACACAGTGGCCCCAAGATGTATTTGGACCATTAAGCCACAGTTAAAAGTCATTTTATGAATGTCTTTGCATTAAAAAGAAATATTAAACAAGTATCATCTGCAAAATAAATATGGCTGGACTTTTCTCAGAATTGATGTAATTTTTTAGTCATTTTGCAATTACTTTACAATCACTGAAAGTCAGTTCACATCAAGTTCACACAGGTGCGAAAGTATATATTTTGTTACACGTAAATACAGTTGAAGTCAAAAGTTTACATACACCTTGCAGAATCTGCAAAATGTTAATTATTTGACCAAAATAAGAGGATCATACAAACTGCATGTTATTTTTTATTATTACTATATAACGTTGTGAAATTGAAGATCAGGGTAAATTTAACTTATTTTATCTTCTGGGAAACATGTAAGTATCTTTTTTGGCAGTACTAAATGAGAAAATATGATTTAGATATGATTTAGGCAAAATAAGAAAAATGTACACATCCTCATTCTGTTCAAAAGTTTACACCCCCGGCTCTTAATACATTGTTTTTCCTTCTGGAGCATCAGTGAGCGTTTGATCCTTCTGTAATAGTTGCATACGAGTCCCTCAGTTGTCCTCAGAGTAAAAAGATGGATCTCAAAATCATACAGTCATTGTCGAAAAGGGTTCAAATACACAAAAATACTGAAAAACCAAAGAATCTTTGGGACCTTAAGGACTTTTCTGAAGAACAGCGGGCAGTTTAACTGTTCAGGACAAACAAGGGACTCACAGCTATCACTAAACAAAAAAATCAACCATATGTAAACTTTTGAACAGGGTCAAGTTTATAAATTCAACTATTATTATCTCTTGTGGTCTATATGGAAATGTCTTTTATGTGAAATATCTTATTCAGATCTGTACTAAATAAAAAATAACATGCATTTTATATGATCCCTCTTATTTTGATAAAATAATTAACATTTGGCAGATTCTGCAAAGTGTATGTATTATTTTTTTTTTCGACTTCAACTGTATATTTAAAATATATTCAATTTTGTGGAATAAATGCAGCCTTGGTGGCCATAAGCACTCAACCCATAGATCCGTATTTGATTTATATTTTGAACAGTGTTGCTTCAGAAACTTCTCTAATCTTGATGTTATTAAATGGACTATTAGGTTGCCAACTTGTTGACCTCTTTAGTCTTGTGTTTGACGCTAACCTTTTGAATTGACTAGTTAATAAATGACCGTGGAAGTCCCCTTTGTGAGTCATCAAGTTCAGAAGTTCACTTTCCATCTTACTAATGTCATTTTGTGCCACTTCTTAATGTGTAAACACTGAAAGGTTATGATATTCTTCCTTATTTTTGAATAAGCTTAAGTTAAACCTCTTCCAAAACAGGTATAAAAGAGTAGACATTACTGTTAATGATGGAGATGTCTCTTCCTTTGTAGTGCTCCGCTAAGGTCGTGGAAGGTCCCTGTGCTGAGGCCACTATGCGGACTGTGCGGCTTTCGTCGGAGCAATCCAGATGAGACGAGGCTCCCAGATCAGATACGTGGACTCCCAGGGATTCAGGAAATGTGAAGGAATCCCGAGTACGGTCTGTACAGTAGGACTTGTACAACCACTGCACCACGGGGGTTTGAGAGGAGCTGGTGGTGTAATGACACGGAAGCACGATGGAGGAGAACAGCATAGCAAACTTCTTCTCATCTTTCACAATCACCTGTACACCATTACAACTTTGCACTGTGATAAAGAAAGAGAAAGATATTGTTAGTGAGACAAATTACACTTGCACTTACACTTAAACTTAAAGCTGGAATACACTACACAACTTTTCCTTCAGTTTGCAGTATGGAGAAGTCAACACTAGTTGACGAAGGTCAAAGCCAGTTTTCAGATTACACAGAAAACTGTGAGTATGATATGCACAGACTTCAATTTATTAGCTTCAGACTGTCATTCCATCCAGCTGAAGGATATCACATATTGTTTTCATTTGTCATGCATCTCCTAGTAACAAGGCACATGTTTCTGCACATTTGTTGTGTTTGGAATGGTTTAAAAACTGTGAACCTCAGTCAATTATTGTATGATGCCTAGTTTATCTCTGCAACCATTTATAAACTCAGCAAGTGTTCGATACCTAGCGTTTTATAATCTTAAAAATATAAAGTCATGTAGTGTTTTCAATCCCTTATGTAGAGGACCAGACGGGAAGCTGAGATATGCAGAATTTGCAAAATCTATATTTGTATTGCAAATTCATAGTGGCTTTTATAGAACCGTTAGGACAGTTAGAATTAAGACAAAAAATGTGCAACTCTGTTAACAAAGTTTGAGACATCTAAATACAGTGTAGAACCTTGTTTTGTGTAATGTTTTTCCAGCAAATAAATATAAAAAGTATAGACAAAAACTATGCCAGAACTATGCAAATGTTAGTTTTTAGTTATTGATAAACTTGTATTTGTTTTATGATAACTTGGGTAACAGAACTGAAGGTAGAGCTTGATGAAAACAAAGTCAACACTACAATTTGTCAAACATTGAGAAACTTTTAATTATTAGTAATAATTCGTTCATTCCTTCAAATGATTTACTTGGCTACCTTCAAGTAAATATGTAGATGTACAGTAATGTTATTCATTTGGTTTCACAATTATAGTAACAATTGGGTTTTTAGCTATTAAAATTAGCTGATTGGTATAAAAAATTGAATTGAATATCACTTAAACTAGGGCTGTCACGATTTTTCGATTCAATTCGAGTACTCGATTTAAAAAATATCTCACCTGCAATTTACAAGGTCGAGTAACCAGAAAAATACCGGAAGTGGACACAAACTATTATCATTTACATGCGTGGAGGGTCTCAAACTCCCTCTCTGCATATTGTTGTGAGTTTTGGTTTATACATTCATCTTGTCATCTGGGAACGCCATTCAGTCGGATTTGTAAGGTAATTCGTTTATAAACCTACTCAAACACAGGAGAATACATCAATATAGTTCTCAATATGCTTTTATCGCGATTTCAAAATAAAAACCCTCTGAGTTAACACGTTTTTGATGTCAGTATATTCAGGAGATTTCAGTGACTGCAGCATTTCTGTCCTAAAAACTGCCAAATATTAGTAAATGAGTAGACATTTGAATTAAATATTAAATATTAAACAAGAATTAGATCGCGCTGTGAAGTGTAAAAACAATCGTCAGGACGTTGGCGCCCTCTGCAGTCATTTGTTATAATTCGTAATGTTCTTTAGCTCTATTGGTTATACGTTATCGATTTTAACAGTTTTGTTTAATAAAACCATAGAAATACTTGCTTTTGATACTTAATTTGAACTATTATTGCCTTGATGCTATTATATATCTATTTTAAGTAATTTTGAAGACTGTTGTTTGCTTAGGTCTATTTTTATTACCACTCAATTGCTTGATTAATCGTCAGAATAATCGACAGAACACTTGATTACTAAAATAATCGTTATAAATAGCTCTAATTTATACAGATTATATCAAAATTATAATACTATTTCAGTTGTTAGATACAGTCAAAATTTAGATTGAAATCACCACATTAAATGGCTGTCATCGGTTGTGTTTAAAACAAGCTACTTTTTGTTGTAGGTTAATTTTGTTGTTAATACTAGATATGAAAGCTAAAGGATACATATTTTGACCTTATTTGCCATTAAAAGGTACATTTCAGTACCTTAAAGGTACATATTAGCACTTTTAAAGTACATATTAGTCCCTTTTGAAAAGGTTCTTCCCCAGTGACAGTTTTGTACCTTAATTTCTAAGAGTTATCAACAAAAACAAATTTGTTATTTGTGCCTCTAATGCTTAAGAATTGAGACAAAAAGTACCATTTTCCTAGAATACAGTGGCACAGCAAACACACCCGTGAGCAAAGAGAGTAATGCAAATTCCAAGATACAGTGAGCTTTTAGCAGCAACTGTAATGACTACTGACCTGTTCATGATTAGTATTATGGTGTTGAGTCTAATGGTACGTTTCATATTTTCAGAGACAAGCATGTGTTCATTACCAAAAGCCCTTTCTCTGTCTAGGCCAAAAGATTTAGCTTTTCGAGAATGCTTAGTCAAACCATTCCAAAGGGAATTCACTTTATCAGTTAGAGATTACAAGGTGAGATGACCTGAAAACAAATGCCTGAAAACATCTGGATCCAGTCAGTCAGCATTTGAGTGTATGTGTGTGTGTTTCTAAGCATGAAAGAGTGTGTTTGTCCAGCCGTGTGTGGGAGATTATGGAACAGAAAGCTGGACAAAATCAGAGAAGCGCCCGGGAGGATGATCTGCTGGTGTGAAAAACACAAAGAAAGAAAGAAAGAAAGAACTGTGAGTAAAGAAAGTTAAATTCCATGCTATGCAGGGGGTGCAGAAAGGCGGGGGCTGTCATTTTTTGGCTGTCTGTTTGATTGGGGTGGAGTGGTAAAAAAATATGAAATTTTCTGAGAAAACTCTTACAAAAGACCAAGTTGAGTACAAGTAGGGAGGAGGTCTCTCCCACAAACACAGAGATAGTCTAATTCTCGTCAAAGGGTGGAGTACACCGCATAAAAATATACAACAGCCAGTCACCACAGTTGTCTGGATGAGATCTTGACTCATTCATTGTTGCCTTAAAGGAAATGGAGCAACTTCCTGTGCATTTTCCAACTGTACTTTGGAATGATCGTGCTGCTGAGTGGAATGTAGGCTAGAATTTTGGATTACGTTCATTAATACTCCGTTCAGGGTGGATGGGGTCCTCCTTTTGTCCTCTCTGTTGCTTGTTTGACTCATTGTTTGGCATTATGGTGAACCCCCACCCACTAAGACTCCCCTGTGCAGGAGGGGGATGTTGAGGTCCCACCAATAAGACACACTCATTGACTCGGTCATCCATGAACACCCAATTAGGTTAAAGAGATTTAAACCAAGCCGTTAGATGCAGACAACTTTGCTTGATTATATGTGTTAATGAATTGCTGATGCTAACTAAACTATTACAGGGAGGTGTACTATTGACACACTATTTAAAATTCAAAACAACTTTTCCCTACAACATGAATGCAAATTCACACATTCTCTCTACTGAGATGGATTTTTTTAAAGTGTAGTTTTAGTTCACAAAGTCGACCACTGACATACTCATAAAACAACCATCATATATTGTATTGTCTCAGTTGCATCCACCCTTCAAGAACTGATACAATGCAGCTGCACTCCCTGACACACATTCCAGCAGCACTTCCCACAATTCTCTCCCACAATAACAACTTTGGGATGTTAAATAGTTATTTGTCAATGGCGTATAATTACAGAAGGCTAGTAAATTCTTAAAATGTAAAGTCCCTTTTCACATATTTAGACATTTTATAATAATCAATAATAAAGATTAATAAATTATGTTAAACAGAAATATATATTGATTTAAATTATAGTAATATATTTTAGTTTAAGTTGTTTATTTTAGCTATTTTAGTTTAAGTTAACTTGAAACTTGTCAAACGTTTGAATGTAACGGACTCATTTAACAATAAAAAGTGTAAAAAGACTATTTTATTTTATTTAAAATAAATCAATCAATAAATAAAATGTGTCAATTGTAAATGCATTGTCAGGTGTAAATAGAAATGGGTTATATGAAAAACCGTCACAAGGACCCGTGATCTATCTAAAAATAAAGCCGGGCTCAAGGTTTTCAAAGCTCTCAACCTGTTGCTTTAGTTGTCTGTCCTAGTTTTCTGTATTTCTATATCGCGTTCAAATAGAAAACGGATTAATAACTCACGTGAAAATATGAATAGAATCCAGAATCCGTGTAACAAAACCATGATCCAGTTTAGTGCGGTTTAGTTTACAGGTATGTAGTCCATCTTATCCCGGACTGTTATTCACTTCATCTCTGTCTGCTGCGCTGGTCAGAATGAGCGGACTGTACCACTTTACTAAAGGGGGAAGCTACTGTGAAAATTAAAAACTAAAAACCAATATGTTAAAGGGTGCTAAATGGCTGAGTTGAAAATAAAAACTGAGTGTATTTTTTTCTACCCAATGAAACGGATGTTAAAGAAATATGAGAAACTAGTTTATATATCAGCTAGTGACACAGTCTCCCAATCTTCTAAGTGGATGCGTCTGTCAGTAAAATACCGTAATATTGCATTAAACGTAAAGACAAAAGATAACAAGTGTGATTTGAAACCATCATTATGTGTTTATGTCTTTGTTGTTGTTCCAAAGACACATTTTATTGGGAAAACAATAAATGAAACATGGTTTAATTTTAATTAATTAAGTACACTTAATTTAAAATCACCTTTTATTTAGACTATGAAAAGCAGATGTGTGTAACATCAATTAGTTACAACCATGTAAATATACGAAAGTTGTACAAAAATGTCTTACATAAGTGTCTTTTACCCACCAGTGTGAACACCTGCCTATCCACCTTTTTCTTCAACGCGGAAGTAAGCCTAAGGGTAAAACTTCCGGTTCTTTAGCCGCTATAGGGAAATAACAAGAAGAATAACAACGTGCAAACCATTGTGTGTGGTAAGACACACCAATTTGCAATATCAAGCAGCAAAACCAGCTGTTTTGTACAGCTAAAAATAGCTGGACGTGGATGAGACCGGAAGCCAGACCCATAAAATTTACAAATGACCCGCTCTTACGGGAAGAAAAAGGTGGACAAAAATATCTGAATACATACATGATTCAGAAGAACGATCATAATAGAAATGTCAAGTAATCACTTAGCTAACAGACATAACAAAACATCTTTACACTGTATATAAAATTCTGTCAAAGTCCTGTAAAATCAAATTAAAAAAGATCAGGATGATCCATTGAGGTCAAAATAATTATTTTGCTACTGCAGGATGCAGCGCATATTGATTTGATTATCAACTCAGAAAAAATGTAATAAAACAACAAAACAATGTAGTACATCAACACATGTTAAAATAACTGCAGAACAAAAATACACACTGGATACCATCTGAGGCCTTGACATAGTGGCTGTCCTTGTAGCAATCAAAATTTTGGTGGTAGTCATAATAATTCAGTGGTTCTTYATCGATAATGTCAATCACTTATACTAATCTTAATGATTTTATCTATAGCGATCTCTTTGGTCATCATACCGATCTCTGAGGTCATCACGGCTACCTCTGCGTTCATCATACCGATCTCTGAGGTCATCACGGCTACCTCTGCGTTCATCATACCGATCTCTGAGGTCATCACGGCTACCTCTGCGCTCATCATATCGGGCTCTGCCGTCGTCATAGCGATCTCTGAGATCATCGCGGCTACCTCTGCGTTCGTCATACCGATCTCTGCGGTCGTCATACCGATCTCTTAGGTCATCACGGCTACCTCTGCGGTCATCATAACGGTCTCTGCGGTCATCATACTGATCTCTGAGGTCATCACGGCTTCCTCTGCGGTCATCGTAGCGGTCGCTACGGTCATCATAGCGATCTCTGAGGTCATCACAACCACCTTCATTGAGGTTATCGCGGCTACCTCTGCGGTCATCATAGTGATTTTTGAGGTCATCACTGCCAGCTTTGTAGGTTCTGTCTTCACTTATCACCACGTTATTCCCATCCTTAGCATTTTCTGCTGGTGGTTTGTCGTGGTATTCCACCACTGGATTTCTGAGGTAATAAATAATAACAGATAAATAAAAAAACACAGGACCTACCTCCCAACAACCAACAATCACTTCATCTATTACATTGAGAGCATAAATAGAGACCTACTCCATTTCATAATCTTTCGATTTCTGTTTCTTTTTCCGTCTGCGGCAGCAGCAGAGGATGACTATTATGATGACTATAGCTGCAGCAACACAACCAACAGCAATACCTATTGTTACAAAATCCATAGAGGCTGTAAAAACAGAAAGATGTGGAAATGAAAATCAGTCAGAAGCCTTTCAGGTCAATATTTCACTTTTAACTTTTTACTGGTTAAACTTATCTTCCCCCAATAATTTCAAAATGATTAACAGCTAAAAACATTTGTTAGCTATTTATAAAAGTAATCAAAAAGTAATCAAATGAAACCAGTTACATTAATTTAATAAAGTAATTGAAATAGTTACACTACTTATTACATTTTAAATAGAGTAACTTGTAATCTGTAACTTATTACATTTCCAGAGTAACCTACCCAACACTGACAGAAACATGGACTTTTTAGGAAAAAATAGTAACCGTGAAGGTCCTCCCCTGAGCATAACCATGAAAGCACTAGGTGAAATATAGCAAACCTAGTGATCGAGTTTTCTTGATCCAGCACTTGGGTTAAATGTTTACCCCAACCTTCTGGGTAGTTTTATTTAACTCAACTATTGCTTAGTTAAAAAATACTATATTTCTTGCTAAAAATTAACCCAAAATAGGTTGGAAATGAATTTATTCATTTATTAATAAGTTGAAAGAATAATAACTAAATAAACTTTTTTTTAAAATATCTTATTAATAAAAGTTTACCTTTTGATTATTGTTGATGCCTCTAGTAAATTATGCGTCTGGTTTTTAATTTACAACATATTTTGGGTTCATTTTATGCTAGCCATATAGTCATTTTTAAACAATAGTTGAGTTAAATAAAACTACCCAGAAGCGTGGGTTAAACATTTAACCCAACCGCTGGGTAAAAACAACCCAGTTGCTGGGTTTGTCCATATTTAACCCAGCATTTAGAGTATATCAAAATCTTTAATATCAACTCGTGATGGTAATCTGAATAAAAAAGATCTAAAAGGTAAACCTTATCACCTTAAAAAGTAAGAAAAAAGCAGAAAAATATGGCGATACTCACGTGGCATTACAGTCAATGTCATGTTGCATTTGGCTGATCCAACCTTATTGGTTGACTGGCAAATATAGTAACCTGATGTCTCCATAGACACATTGACCAGAGACAGAACTCCATCCCCTGTTACACAAATAATATTTAAACTATAGCATGTCGTGACAAAAAGTGTAATTAATCTATTGAAGATAGATAGAACTTACTTTCAGTGGTCTTGATAGGAAATCCTTGAAGGACATTTCTAAAATCATATCTCTCCCATTTGTATGTCGGTGTTGGTGAGCCCTCCTCAGAAACACAGGTTAGGCTAATATTGTGTCCATATTCTGCCGTGCCCTTTACCTTACAAACAGGTTGTGATGGTGCAACTTTAAAAAAAAAAAAAAAAGTAGATATTCATTCAACATTTGAGAAGGATTCTACTTGCCATATGCCCCTTTTTGTGAGACATAGTGTCAGAGATCTTACCCTGAACCAAAAGAAAAGTAGTGTCAGATGATTTGCCTTCAATGTCTCCAGGAATCTGAACGAAACATCTAATATTTCGGCTTTCTTTAAGAGTGACTTCTTTTAGCGTCAGTTTTGACGTTTTTGCAGTAAGGTCAGTTTCTATGAAGGCTTTGCCTTGATAGCCTGATCCAATGTCTACGTTGCCATAGGAGTAATAGTTACCAAAAAGGACCTATGAGACCAAAACAAAGAATCGTTTAATGGCTCCATTGTTTATTCATTATTGCACAGTTATTGTTTTAATCGTGGTTAGTGTTGTTTTAGTAGACAGTTTTTCTGGCTTACCTTCTGTCCAGATTTCTCATCAGCATCACCGGTCCATGTTATAATGATAAGATCGTTTTCTTTGTTTTTAGGTTTAAAATTACACGTAATGGTGACATCGTCACCTCTGGCAACCTCTATGGTAGCTTGACTCGCTGTCACTTCCAGTCCAAAACTAGCTGACATCACTGTGAGGCAAACGGAGAACTTCATGAATATCGAACAATGTCATACAATTTACTAATATACAATTTTAAAATGAATCATTTCTAAATTGCAGGATTTAGTAATGTTTCACAGAGCTTTAAAAAACATAAAACGGAATTTTAAAATGATTTTAAGATAAAAGGAAAGATGAAAGGGAATGATCTGACAATATTTAGTCAAATTCCTTTCTACATTTGAAAATGTTCTCACTTTACAGTATTACAAATCACAACTTAAATTTATCAGTAAACTTTTACACATTCTGCTAAAATATTAATTTATTAATATTCATATTCATTCATTACAGTATTTAAGAATGCATAAGTCAACCTATTTGTAAACTTTCTGCTGATGCAGTGTTGTATGTTTATGTAAATGAGCAAATAAAACAAGAAGCTGAAAAAGTCCGCCATTTTGTATCCCTTGTGAAAACATAGAGAACGTTAATACTTGAAAGTATATCTTTTAACAAATATCACATGTAGAGCAACTGAAAAGAAAACAAATCACTTTTGCAACCCAAACAATTTTATCTAACACACAATGTCACTGATTTGATCTTGACTGCTGTGTTCAATGTGAACGTTGACCACCTCACCTGATAGTAAACATAGGCTGCAAAAAATCCGCTTCCAGTTGGTCATTTTGTCGTTTTTCAATCACACTGCAATAGATGACGGTAGGTAGATTTTCAAATAGATTTTTTATCTCCGTGCTTCTTGTGTACTCATCGAAACTGTTCGGCTTCTGCACCTCTATCTACCACACCTTTATTGGACTTTGGACACTTATCCTCTTCCTCAGTTTTACAAGGTAGGTTGTAACAAAAAGGCAAATGTGACGTCATTACAGTCATATCAGTAGGTACAAAATGAACTGACGTGCAAGGGGAAGGGGATCTTTACACAGCTAACAGTAAGGAACATAGTAATTATGTTACAGTTCTAAACCTCCCTGCATTTTATTTAGGATGACTTGTGTACAATATCACTTGCATAAAGCTTAAGATTTACTTAGTGACTGTTTAAGTAATATTTAAAAAGATTTTAATGTGAATGTCTTCAACCCTCTGCACTGTAAAAAACAATTTGTTGAGTCGACTTAAAATAATTTGTTACCTGGCTGCCTTAAAATTTTAAGTTCAGTCAACTCAAAAAAAGTTTATCAACTTGAAATGTTAAATTATACTAAGTGACAACTTAGATATTTGAGTTGATTCAACTTAAAATTTTAAGGCAGCTGGGTTACTTACCCATCTGTTA
>JAHKKF010529172.1:0-15358 GCA_019740295.1 Labeo calbasu
ATACTTGAGGAACACCAGTAGCCAAAAAACACACCCTATAAGATAGACCACTGTCCTGCAGAGTTTAGCTCTAATCCTAATTAAACACAATTCATTGGCATGAATGCATTTATTACACTCATATATTTTGTTTAATGCAAAACTGAAGTGGGCTCAATCCTAATACTTGAGGAACACCAGTAGAAACACACCCTATAAGATAGAACACTGTATATAGACCACTATCCTGCAGAGTTTAGCTCTAATCCTATATAAACACAATTAATCATTATGAATATATTTATGACACTTGAATATTTTGTTTAATGCAAAACTAGAGCGGGCCCAATCCTAATACTTGAGGAACACCAGTAGCTATAAAACTTGCTCTATAAGATAGACCACTGCAGATAGGCCACTATTCTGCGGAGTTTAGCTCTAATCCTAATTAAACACAATTAATTGGTATGAATGCATTTGTTTACACTTAAGTATTTAGTTTAATGGAAAACTATAGCGGGCCCAATCCTAATACTTGAGGAACACCAGTAGCTAAAAAACTTGCCCTATAAGGTAGACTACTATCCTGCAGAGTTTAGCTCTAATCGTAATTAAACAAATAATTGGTGTGAATGCATTTATTATACCTAAATATTTAGTTTAGTGCAAAACCAGAGTGGGCCCAATCCTAATACTTGGGGAACACCAGTAGCTAACAAACACACCCTGTAAGATAGACCACTGCAGACAGACCACTATCCTGCAGTGTTTAGCTCTAATCCTAATAAACACACCTGAACCAAATAGAAACCGCTAGGCAAGTGTGTTGAAGCAGGTTGAGGGTAAACTCTGCAGGACATTGACCCACCAGGTGCAGGGTTGTACACTCCTGGCATACTGACATGTTGAGCTATGAAGCTTGAGCAAAAGATTGGTTTAAATCCAATCTGCCTCGTCCCTCATCTCTCCCACTATACTTTTTTGTCCCTTTCTACTGTCTGTTCAAGTTGAACAACAAGCCAAAAAATGAAAATGTAAAAACTTCAAAGTAGACCATTGCATAAACCCAAGCCAAAAACCTGCTCAATATGACCAGATAAACATATCAGTCTGTTTGAGACACTACTTGAAGTGCGAATCGACAGGAGCTCTCAAACTCAACAGGATTTGAAGGCTTTTCTCGGCTGAATTGTGAGATCTTTGGGCCCCTCCATCTGTCGCCTGGCAACCGTCTATGATTGGCAGACGATATATACAGCTGACATCTGCTGTGTCTGTGCTGTGGGTGGAGTTACGAGCCATAAGGAGCTCCATTACACATGATGAACATTCAGCGAGAGCCAGCATCACCTCTTTCTTGACACCTCTCTCTCCGCTCAGTGCGCCGAGAGTGTGAACATACTGCATGGATGGATCTCTCTTTTTCTCGATCTCTCTCACACACTAGCAGAAGTGCCCTTCTCAACCACAGAACTCACATTGTGCCAAATACTCAATGCCCATTTTTTTACACTTGTGTGCCAAAAACTCAAAATGGTTCCTTTTCCGCTTTATTCAGAAGCACAAAGGCGGTCACAAAGCCCTCAATTTCAGAGTCCATTTCTGTCGTAACCTCCCTTTTTGACCTCCCAACACTGCACTTTCTCATCCAATGAAAGCTTTTTCTAGCTTCTTTTATATTATATACTATTCAGGGTTGAAGTCTTGCACCATGCAGTCAGAAATGACCTATTTATAATTGACCTTTAACATTCCTTATTGTGAACAGTTACTCAAAAGAATTACAAATGTTTGCCTTCATAATGTATAACTAAAACTGCTTTAGTTTATGGGTTCCCGGTTATATTGTTTGTTCAGACTGATTCAGACTGAATGTGCACGAACACAAGAGGCGGGACTTATCGCATGAACCAATCACAGCCGAACATAACTAATCATATCCAATCATATCGCGATGGAGGCATTGCGTCCTCTCATGTGATCTCCCCCATTTATTCTCAATTACCTCAGCACTCTTTAGGGGGTCTGTTAAAACTCAACGGGCTCAGAGGAGGTGATAGAGAGTGTTGTAACTTTACTTGCTGGCGTCGCTGTTATTTAATGTTATTGGCATTGTTGTACTACAATAGTTTTCTCATCCAATATTTTTAGGGGAGGCACTTCCTCCCTTGCCTTCTCGGAGGAAACACCCCTGATTTTGCAACCACTTTTTGCAACTGCCCAACTTTTTCCTTTCTCATTCTTGTTGAATATTCAGTTTCTTTCGTAAATGCCACATTACGGAAGTGGAGTGGGTCTTAAGAGCCATTTCATGCTGATTTTAAACCTGCTGTTCAAGATCTGTAAAGCATTATGGAATCGTCTCTGCTCTTATGTCTTGACCTGGGCTTTGTTTTGCAATTAGAGGTAGATTTCCTGTCTCTAATCACCTTCTGTGATGTGCTAATTAGACTCTTAATGCACTTCTCTTGCTTGCTCAGTGGATCGGGAGGGCAGACAACCGTGGCGTCCCCAGAGCACTGTCTGACCAATCCAAATTGCACGCTAGTGCTGTCTAAAGGGATAAGGCTGGAAAAACAAAGCCATTTTTTCCAGATGGCTTCGGGTCCTGTATTTGAGTCTTTGCTTTCAGTCTCAGTTGACAAACATTGATGTGTACTTGTCCCCTTTCAAGTTGTCACTTGTCCGTGAAGTCCATGATACTTTTTCATTTTGCAAATGGGATTGCACATTTTCATCAAGCCAACACTTGGGATGACCACCAGACCATCATAGGGCACTGGTCACCAAATTGTGGACTTGTAGGAGCTTGGCATTTGGGACAGGGCCTATAATTCCTCAACAATCCAAATACTGTAATTCTAAAGTTTTGTGTGTCTCTTGTGCGTTTTTTTTTTTTTTTCTCTGTGTGTGCGTCCTCATAGTGTTGAGTATATACATTTTACGTGTATATACGACACATGCTGTGCATTTTCCTGTTGTACCACTTCCAATCTCTGTCCTTCTTGGCTGCGAGCCACTTCCCGCAGTGTGTTGGCGTCATGGCCACTGCATGTAGCCGTGCCCCAAACACGCAAATCTAGAGTCGCCTTTGGAGTAGATGCACCCGAGCTCACTCATAGAATCGGATCTTCTGAACGAAACGCCTCTACTAACTCTTGTACACAAAGACCTGCTCGTGTAAAGCGTTCTGTAGCACATGTGAGTCCTTTAGTTTAACATCGGCAAAACACACATTGACGCTTTCTCTTTCTTCAGGTATGAATGCTCTGCAGTTGCAGAATCTGGCCACTCTAGCAGCAGCAGCGGCTGCAGCACAGAGCTCGGCCAGCCCGTCCACCGCTAGCGCCCTGACCTCCAGCACAGGGTCCCTGGGAGCCCTGGCCAGCCCAGGTAACCAGAGGCCGTCCCATCATCATTGTCATCTTCGGTATCGGTATCATTTCCACCATAGCGTCGTTGTCCGTTCATTTGTTGTAGTAGAGTTCGCTCTTTGATGTCCTTCGAGTTTTCATGTTGTGTTTATGTGTGTTTGTTTGCGTAGTTCCTTGATACTGTCCATCATGGTTCACGTTCATCATCATCATGATCATCATCGTGTTTGGAAGAGTGTGTCCGTATGTGTGGCGTTTAGCAGTTGTGCTATTTGGCTTAAACCGTGCTCCCACTCATTTAGGAAAAGAAGAAATGTGAAATCAGGAGACACTTATAAGTGTGACACGTGGTTCTCTGGTTAGATTATCGCCTCTTTGTATTGCTTTGAAACTCGACAATTTCTTTCAAACGTGCATAAATGCAAATGAAGCAGAGGGAAAAGCTTTTATATGCTTCGGAGTTCTTTTGCTTTTATCTTATTGCTCTTTTCTGAAAACATTGTCTTTGTCATCACGTTCATGATTGCAGTAATCTTCATTGTTGTTGATGTCTCTATCTGGTAAATTTTCTGCAATTTTAACCGATTCCCTTTAGGAATTAATAAGTACAACGCATGCATATATCCATCTGACCATCCATCGATCTTATCCACTTTATTAGGACTGCATCATATAGCACACAAATTCCATTAATTTCTAGTTCCTTGATGATATTCTACGTTATTACAATAGTATATCAAATTTGAATATATTAAAAGTGAATCACAAGTCAATGAATCAATCAAAACTGAATCAATCAATCCATGCATCCTTCCCTCTGTGTACCTCCACCAAAGCTTTTATGTGTGTATCTTTAACCATTTCAGTATCATCTGCGAATGTATGTGTACGTTCAAACATCTCTCTTTTTCTCTCTTCCATTTCTCCACCTGTCTCTCCTTCCTGCTCTGTCTGTCTTTCCCCACAGCAGGTTCCACGGCTAACTCCAGCGCGGGTGCGATGGGTTCCCTGGGTTCTCTGGGGACACTGCAGGGTCTGGCCGGGGCCACCGTGGGCCTCAATAACATAAATGCACTAGCAGGTAGCGTCAACAGTGAGTACTACCGTCCATCGGCCTTTCCATCCCAATCCATACAACATCACCTCATACCAGCCTCCCACTGCTCATAGAGATGCCTGCTGTCTTTCAAACACACACATAGTGAATGTTTTTTAATCGATTTACTCGAAACTTCCACCAGCTAAAGCAAGGGCATCTCTCTGGGCTTCAGCGAGAATTTGTTAAGTGAATTTCTCACACTGAGTCCTGCTGATATATTGAAATTGTGTGTGTGTAATTTGTAAAATGCCTCGTTATTGAATCAAATCAGATCAGATCAAATCCATTTGCTAAGTCGGAACAAATGTAGCTCATCTCTTGTAGTCATGAGTGTGTTTGCACCAATCGGCCACATCTCCACACATTCAGACATGCTAACACACCGCTAAATCATTGCTCTGGGTGTTTCTATAGACGTGTTTTGTCGCTATTGTGTGTGAGTGTGTGTGTGTGTGTTGTGTATACGTGTCTGTTTTACTTAGGCACATGGGGTTTGAATGATTTCAGATTTTAGTCTAATATTTCAGTCTAATATCTAATAAAGGGATAGTTCACTGCTGGTTCACCCAGAATGGTCATTTTTAAGAGATACTGTAGCCAAAAAATGTAAATTCGATCACTATTTAATTACCCTCACGCAGGGTTAGAAATGAACTTTTCCATTAAGGGACAATATTTGCACCCTGGAATTTTTTTTACATTTGTAAGGTCTGTTTTTAAAATCACTTAATGTTAAATACTTAAATTTATCCAATTACTTTAATCAGTAAAAATATTTCAAATTTCAGTCAAAATATTTCAAATTGTTCTCAATAAACTGTTGACTGTTTAAAATTGTATCTCAATCAGAAGCTCATAGGGCTGCAATATTATGACAGAAATCATTATTATAGATTATTGCTCTATGATTATTAATATGAATATAGAATATAATATATAAATGTTTTGTGTTTAGTGTCTGCATTTCGGGCACGTCACATTCTGGCTTCACAGACAAACAACGTTAATCTAGTCTAGCGCAAGTTATGCAAAAACTCTGAACACTGAAGCTATGAAATTAATATTTTATTTACATCATATCTGCTTTGTGTTGTTTATGCTGAGGGAATTCACAAGTGTGCAAACTCAACACAGCTCTGGCTCTTTCGCCACTGACTAATCTAAACAGCTCTAAACGGCATTTTCAATGCCGACTCTAATCTAAGAGTTTCATTGCTGACCAATCTAAGTGCCTCTGGTGCGTTTTCTGCGCTGACTAATCTAAACTACACCACTGATTGGCGCGTTTTCGGAGTTGACTAACCGACTCTGATTGGTGTGTTTTCAGCGCTGACTAATCTAATCGCCTCTGATTGGTGCATTTTCGACACTGACTAATCTAATCGCTTCTGATTGTTGCGTTTTCAGCACCTACTAATCTGAGTGCCTCTGATTGGTGTGTTTTCGGCACTGACTAATCTAACCCTTAGCATTCCTGTCAAATTTAACTTAAATGCAAATGCAAAACGTCCCGCGGGTGAAATGTTGGAATGCTAAGAGGCTAATCTACGCCACTGATTGACGCGTTTTCGGTGCTGACTAAATAAAGCAATTTTGATTGGTGCATTTTCAGTGCTGACTAATCAAATCTATGCCTCTGATTGGCCCCTTTTTCAGCACTGACCAGTTTAATCTAAACACCTCTGATTGGCACGTTTTCAGTGCTGACTAATCAGAGCACCTCTGATTGGCACAGCTTTAGTGCAAAATAATCTAAGTTGCCTCTGATTGGTGTGTTTTCAGCGCTGACTAATCTAAGTGCCTCTGATTGGTGTGTTTTCTGTGCTGAATCTGACTAATCTAATCTACGCCTCTGATTGGCACGTTTTCAGTGCTGACCAATCTAAGTGCCTCTGGTGCGTCTTCTGTGCTGACTAATCTAATCTAAACACTTCTGATTGGTACATTTTCAGCACTGACTAATCTAAGTGCCTCTGATTGGTGCGTTTTCAGTGCTGACTAATATAATCTACGCCTCTGATTGGCCCCTTTTCCAGCGCTGACTAATCTAATCTAAGCGCCTCTGGCACATTTTTAGCACTGATTATTCTAAGCGCCTCTGATTGGCGCATTTTCAGTGCTGACTAATCTAAGCGCCTCTGATTGGCACATTTTTAATGCTGACTAATCTAAGCGCCTCTGATTGGTGCATTTTCAGTGCTGACTAATGCAGTGTAAGCATCCCTGATTGGCATTTTTGACGCTGTCTAATCTAAGCGGTGCATTTTCTAATCTAAGCACCTCTGATTGGTGCATTTTTGGTGCTGGCTAATCTAATCTACACCTCTGTTGCATTTTCTGTGCTGGCTAATCTCATCTAAGCACCTTTGATTGGTGACTAATCTACGCCACTGATTGGTGTGTTTTCAGCGCTGACTAATCTAAGCGACTCTGATTGGTGTGTTTTCGATGCTGACAGAACAGAAATGCGTGTGATTGGTTATAAGGCTTAGTGCTGCAAAAAAACAGTGTATTGCGTAAAAGCAATCTGATGCATCTTATTAAATGTAATTCTGTGAATTTACACTTTTTATTAATTTCACAAATTTTATTTTAATCACCGCAAAACATTGTTTAATTGTGCTGGGGAAATTCTTACCCCTTTGTCTGGAATTTATGTGGCATTTTTGTTCATTCTGGTGGCATTTGTGCCACAAACCCTCGTTAGTTTCTGACCCTGGCCTCATGTCATTCTAAACCCACAAGATTTTAGTTTAAAACACAAATGTATGTTTAATGAAACCTGGGAGATTTCAGTCTTTCTTTTGACAGTCGATCCCACCAAACATTGCACTTCAGTAACAACATACACAACTTAAAAGTAATCCATAAGAGTTTAATCCAAGCATTTTAAAGAAATATGTTAATTTTATTTAATGAACAGATGTATTCACAAAGAAATATTATTCAATGCACATACAAAGAGTTCATCAAATATAGTAAGCAGAAGCTTAGCCGTATTTGTTTGTCTCAAGGGCGTTTGAGCTTGCTTTTACCAAATTTGATGATTCATGATTCAAAAAAACAAAAATCTTCATTTGTGTTTGGACAATGGGTTTGAAATGACAATCTCTCAGGGTTAATAGTTGGTTTCTGTGGGTGGAGTGATTTACACCAGTAGCTGCTAAACAGATGTTTCGCATTATAGCTGTTACCACATTGTGTATTTTAGCACGACTGGAATGCTGTATTGACAAATCAGCATTCAAGACCAGAACTACTCATCTTATAATAGAATGTACCTAATGGGCGTTGCAGGATGTAATTAGTATGAATAGACGAGCTAAAGATCACCGCGGCCTGTGCATGTGTATATGTCAGTGTGTCGGCACGCGGGCAAAATCTCTATCTCCACCAGTGACCTTTCAGCCAGGTTTCTAGATTTATAAATCAAGCTCTCTCTAACAGAACGCCTCCAATTTAAATTCATTCAAATGACTCTCTCTCTCTCACTCCCAGTGCTCATTTAAGAGGCTGTATAGTGTAATTGAATATAAAAGGTCAGTATTGTAATTATTGCTGGATAAATGAGGGAGCTGGCCATCCAAGCACTTCGCTCATCATTTATTGTTTCCAGGCCGTCAAGCCAAAAGGCCAGTCAGTAAATACTCATGAATCAGTCTTTATAAACACACACACACACACTCACACTGACTAAGACATAAAACATATTCTGTACACAGTACATGAACACGACTGCTTCTACGGTAGCGCGATTTGATGTGTTGTTTTACGTTTCGTATATGCGTTGCCACAATGGATTCTCTAGTTTAACTGTTTAATTAACTCTATACTGAAATAATGTATCTGATGCATTATATAGACCATCATTTGCACAAGGAGAGTTTTAAACAAGATGTGGAACATCCAGTTAATCAGTTAATTGAAGAAATAATTGACAGATTATATGACAATCAAATTGATAAACTAATATCCATTTAATGACAAGGATTTGAACTCTATCACCCCCGCTTAAAGGGATAGTTCCCCTCAAAAAAATGAATATTCTGTCATTAATTACTCACCCTTATGTCGTTCCAAACCTGTGAGATCTTGGTCATCTTCAGAACACAAATTAAAATATTTTTGATGAAATCTGAGCTTTCTGACCCTGCATTGACAGCAACACAACTACCATGTTCAAGGCCCAGAAAGGTAGTAAGGACATCATTAAAATAGTCCATATGGTTCAACCGAGTACATGCAGGGTCTATGCAGGGTCAGAAAGATCTCGGATTTCATCAAAAATATCTCAATTTGCGTTCCAAAGATGAATGAAGGTCTTACAGGTTTGAAATGACATGAAGGTGAGTAATTACTGACAGCATTTTCATTTTTGGGTGAACTATCCCTTTAAGTACTGAGGTTTGTTACCACTGAAAGTAAAGGCAGTGTGTATAAAATCAATAATGATAATATTCAATAATTATATTTAAAGTAATTAATTATGATTATATAATTAATTCTATTCAGTATGGTTGCTGAATATGGACTTTTTCCAAATGCTAAATACAGACTTTTCGAAACCTTTTAAACCTTAATCTTAACAACCCCAGACCTTTGAACAGTAATTTGTGTGTGTTTACATATATATTCGCATAGACTGTGCTTATGCCGCTCATATGCTTACAGGAGTTACTCCCTGAAGCACATGTGCATCTGTTTTAGCAGTCAGGGGTTCTGCCTTTAATGGATCCAAGGATGCATTTGTATTTTATTAGACGAGTTTAATGTTTTCCCCACAACCCCTTTAATACAGCTGAGATTGCTGACACGAATAATGAGATAATTAGATGTAGATTTCCGCTGTGTGAGGTTAAAAAGGTGATTGGTCAGATGTTTCTGTGTGTCTGAGGGTCGCCGTGGTGATCGTTTCGTGCTGCTATTGTGACATTAGTGTGCATGTGTAGGCCGCGCTCCTCATTTGCATACACCGGTCAGTATATTATGTATCTTCTCTATCTTGTGTTTGTGTGTATATGTGTGTGAGTGGGTGCCGTTTATGACGTGATGTCCAGCGTGACGTTTGTGATTCTGCTGTATACGTTTACTGTTTTACTTTTGTTGTTGGGTTTTCGTCTTTTGTCTGTTTTTGTGTGTGTCGTGTTGTGCTTTGTTGTAGAAACACACCCTGAGTCCAAATGCTAACGAGTAAGAGCACTTCTTTTTTCTTTATTGTTGGGTTTTATGTAAAGTTGCTCACATGCTCTCAGGTATGGCAGCTCTGAACGGCGGGCTGGGCAGCACGGGCCTGAGTAACGGGTCGGCCGGGCCCATGGACGCTCTCACACAGGCCTACTCAGGGATCCAACAGTACGCGGCTGCCGCCCTGCCCACCCTCTACAGCCAGTCCCTACTGCAGCAACAGAGCGCTGCGGGCAGCCAGAAAGAGGGTATGGATACAAAAACTGGCCATTTAGCTCAACTTTATTTAAATAGCACAGTGAATATGGAGGTATATCAATGACAAAATTAAAAAAAAAATAAAATTGCATTTATGACGCTACAGTGTAACATGGTTGAATAATTATTCAGTGAATATGTTCCAAAGTAGGAACTTTTTGTCTTTGAAAGTGCAGTTTCTTGTGAATGTTTTTGTCATTAATATACATCCATAACCAAATCAGTTTCGGAGCAGGGTGCAGTTTTTCAATATATTAAATATAATGACAGTTTCAATTTGAATCTTAACAGTGTCTGTATTTTCGTATATTGTCCTTAAGATCCTTTAACGCATCACCGTAGATGTGGTTTCTTCTCTAAACGTGGGCAAATGTACGTTTTGTGTGTGCGAAACAGGACCTGAAGGAGCCAACCTGTTCATCTACCACCTGCCACAGGAGTTTGGGGACCAGGACATCCTACAGATGTTCATGCCTTTCGGAAATGTGGTGTCTGCCAAAGTCTTTATCGACAAACAGACCAATCTGAGCAAGTGCTTCGGTATGAACTGACATCTAAACACTCATGCGAAAGACAACACAGAATTTAAGAGTAAAAGTTATTCATATTTGGCTTTGACATTAAACTAGTCTACATTAGACTACATCAAAATAAAACATATTTTATAATAATAATGATTTTTTTTGCTGTCATATTAATGTCATTATATTTACATTTTTATACTGTTGCTGTCAAATCGATTAATCACGATTAATCAGTGTGTAGACATATTTAATTTGACATTAAACTAGTCAGTAGACTATATGAAAATAAAACATCTTTTTTTAATAATAATGTTTCTTTTTGCCACCATATTAATGCCATTATATTTAAATATTAGTGCTGTCAAATCGATTAATCGTGATTAATCACATCCAAAATAAAAGTTTGTGTTTACGTAACAGATGTTTATGTGTACAGTGTATAATATATACATGTATGTGTGTGTATTTATATATATTATGTATATTATAAACAAACTTTTATTGGATGCGATTAATCGCAATTAATCGATCTGACTGTCCTGAAATTTGACAGCCTTTAAGTCTTTGACATTTAAGTCTTTATTGACAAACAGACAAATCTCAAGTGCTTCGGTATGAACTGACATACAAACACTCATGCAAATGAAAACACAGAATTTACAAGTAACGGTTATTCGGTTATAACTTACAGTATGTAGACATATTCAATTTGACATTAAACTAGTCGTTAGATCATCAAACATCATATTTTTAACAATAATAAATAATAGTGACTATTTTGATGTCATATTAATGCCATTGTATTTAACTATTTATATTAGGACTGTCAAAACGATTAATCGCGATTAATCAATCGCATCCAAAATAAAAGTTTGTGTTTACGTAATAGATGTGTGTGTACAGTGTATAATATATACATGTATGTGTGTGCATTTATATATACAGTACACACACATACAGTATATTATGTAAAAACAAACTTTTACATTTATATATGCAGTACACACACATACAGTATATTATGTAAAAACAAATACATTTTATATTTATTATACAGTACACACACATACAGTATATTATGTAAAAACAACTTTTATTGGATGTGATTAATCGCAATTAATTGATTTGACTGCCCTGCAATTTGACAGCCTTTACATTTAAGTCTTTATTGACAAACAGACAAATCTCAAGTGCTTCGGTATGAACTGACATACAAACACTCATGCAATTGAAAACACAGAATTTACGCGTAACGGTTATTCGGTTATAACTTACAGTATGTAGACATATTCAATTTGACATTAAACTAGTCATTAGACTACATCAAACATCATATTTTTAACAATAATAAATAATAGTTACTATTTTGCTGTCATATTAATGCCATTGTATTTAAATATTTATATTAATCAAAACGATTAATCGCGATTAATCAATCGCATCCAAAATAAAAGTTTTGTTTACGTAATACATGTGTGTGTATAATACATGTATGTGTTTGTATTTATATATACACTACACATATATTATGTAAACAAACTTTTATTTTGGATGCGATTAATTGCAATTAATCAATTTGATTCAAGTTGTTAAGCAAATTAGTTTTCCATAAAAATGTGTTTATGAGGCCATTCTTGCTTAGTCTGTAATACAGTTTTTCATTTTTAAATTAAATTTTATGTTGTATTTCATACTGTCATTTAATTTTATTGGAGCAGTTGTTTTGCTGTCAAACATGATTCGATTACAATCGAAAGACATTGTGTGTGTTCCTCTCTCCTTTTCCGTTATCACAGGTTTCGTCAGTTATGACAATCCTGTGTCAGCGCAGGCCGCCATTCAGGCGATGAACGGGTTTCAGATCGGCATGAAGCGTCTCAAAGTCCAGCTCAAGCGCTCGAAGAACGACAGCAAACCGTACTGATCTTAGCACTAGGGCCTCTCTCATGTTACACTGCTAGGGTAAGTCCCCACTGCTGCCACGGTTACCAAACTGGGACTCTGGGGGGAGGGGGTGCACGAGGGGGAGTTTCACCCTTTGACCACCAGAGGGAGCCACTCTCCCATAACATTCTTTTCAGCTTTTTTTAATTAATAACAGTATTATTTTGTCTCTTTTTTTTTTTTCACATGAACGCTTCCATTTCCGCCATTTTTTTGTATGACTTGCGATGGATGAACAGCTTTTATTGGTCAACTATTTTTTTTCGTTTGAGTCATGTGTAAACTATTTGAGTTTTTTTTTTATTTTTTTTTTTTTTAAAGTAAATATTTATACAATGGCTATTTCATTCTATGATGATAACAACAGCAGAAAGAAACGATGTATAAAGTATTATTTGTTTCTCTTTGTGAACCTGAGGCTTGTAAGGACAAGTAGAGAAGGTTCCGATATGATTAAAGCACCAATATGCACATTAACCTTTGCCCTTTGGCCTCTGGTGTCGGTTCAGGGCTTTGCTGCTCCTTCGAACCCTTGGCCCACTGGCACTAGAGAGGAAAGGGTTAAACCCGCTGTGGCCTCTCTGTAGTCAACGGCAACAACTGCCTAAACAGCTTCCTCAACAAATACTTGCCGTCAAATGTTCAGTGAATAATTTTTTTTTTTTTTAGTTTTTTTTTTTTTTTTTTTGTCATTTTCTGTCAGTAAGGGTTTTTCGTTATTGTTGTTATTTTTTTTGTTTATGTTTGTTTGTTTTTTTTTGAAGAAAAAAAAATGAGTCCGAATTTTATGCGTCAGATGATTGTGGTCTTTGTCCAACAGAATTTGTGTAGAGCATTAAAAAAAAGATTTTGATCTGTCGATGGTTAAAAAGATTAAAGCATTCTAGGTTCTATGTGGAAGGGCGGGGAACTGAAAACTTGATGTTTATCGAAAGAAAAAAAAAACTTAAATTACAGAAAGCCACAGGCCTGTAAATTTTATTTGTAAAAAAATGCAGTTCTATTTTTATACAAAATTTCTACTGCCTCTGAAGTAAAGGACTTTATTTATTATCGTTTAAGTTATTGGGTTTGGAAAGTCGTGCTCTCTCTATCCTGAGCCTCGTCCGGTAGTCTTCTTAAACCACACGCTCTGTTGTGTGACGAGAACACAGAATAACGTACAAAACCCCTCTTTTTCTTTCTTTCTTTCTTTCTTTCTTTCTTTCTCTCTCTCACCTTCCCTCTCGCCATTTCCAACAATCCCATCCGTCACGTCCCCATCATATCTGTCTCGACTCTCTCTTCCTCTTCTCTCTTTCGTCATAAGTAGTGGCACTTCATAAGTAAAATCTCTCTTTTTCGTTTCATTTCGTTTGGTTTTTGTTCGTACTCTCCAAAAAAAAAAAAAAAAGAATAGTTTCTCCCAAACGGCGATCCATCAGCGGTCTCGGATCGGGAGATCGGACCAGGATGGATACTTTTGGGTGTATGTCTCTATGGAGGAGATCGAGTGTGTGTTCGTATTCTCTGTGTGAGCGAGTGCCTCATTCACGTGTACATGTTGCCAATTTATTCAAAATTTGTGTACTGTACGAAAAAAAATGCTAATGTGATGTTGGTGAAACGCTGGTTAATAGCACTGCTGCTGTTGTTTGTTTGTTCGTTTGTTTTGTTTGTTCGTTTGTTGTTCTCATGGTTTAATGATGTTAGTTGTGTGCCGGAGCTGTGTGTGTAACTCTCCTCTCCCGTTTTCTTCCCTAGAACTCATCTCCATGACTCTATGCTCATCGTTTGCCTAGCATGTCTACGTGGCGTACAAAAAAAAAAAAGTCTCATCGTCCCGTCATTGTTTCTGATGTCTTTCTGAGTTCTCCTGCTCATAATCTGGTCTCCTTTTACTGATCTTTGTACTTTAGCCTGATCTTTTTGGAAAGTTTTCGCATGTGACCTCATTTTGACCTTTTTTTTTGTTTGTTTTGGTTTGTTTGTTTTGTTTTGTTTTTTGTTTGTTTAGATTAACTGGTGAGGGAGGGAGCGAGGGAGGGAAGGAAGGGAGGAAAGACAAAAAAAAACAAAAAAAACACAATAATAATAATGTGAAAACGCTGCATTCACACTCTAGAGACAGAGTATATTTACTAACATAACCAGAGCATCATTTTAAGAAAACAGACAAAAAAGAAAAAAAAAAAAAAATCCTGTGGCAAAACAATTACGAATATTTGACTTTTGTTTGTTCTTTTTTATTTGTCAGATTGTTTCTCTCTCTCTCTCTTTATGTTGTTTTTTTTTGTTTTTCATTCATTTAAAGTAAACTTGAACGTTCAATACAGGGATTGGCGTTGGGACTTACTGTCGGCGATACTCTTAATTTGAGGCCTGCCGTAAGAAACCCACGCTGGTTTCTAAACGAATAGACTACTTCCACGCAGTTTTAATAAAAAATAAAAAAAAGCTGTCTGATCGATATTAGAATCTCTCAGAGCTTGCTCGTGGTTTTTACATTTTTCAGGCAGTGTAAAGTTTTTTGATAAGGCCATTTTAAGTGGCTTGATTTCTCATTAAAGTCTATATAAAACCACTTTTTTCTAGAGTAGTAAAGGTATTAAAAAAACACACACATACACACACACACACACACAAGATTGCCCTGTTTGGGGGGAAATGCTACCTACGTGTCACACCTTTTGCTGAACTGACTTACAGTTAGACAATCCGTGGTTTAAATGCACATGAAATGACCTATATTTTATACTGTTTAAATGTATAGAGGAAAAAAAAAACAGAGTTTGTGTAACCCGCGGTCCCGTCGGTGCTTTTCGTGGATAAAGTCGTGGTTTCATCAAGTCTAACAGTCTTATTTGTCTCATGTTTTTAAAGAGAAGACTAAAAATCAATTTACTTGAACAATAGACAAAGCCTTTCATAAGTACTATTACTACTACTTTTGTTTTGTTTGTTTGTTTTTTTCCTTGTTTTTTGTTCTTTTTTGTTTTTTTCTTTCTTTTTTTTTT
>JAHKKF010529177.1:11953-22671 GCA_019740295.1 Labeo calbasu
CTTCTGTAATAGTTGCATATGAGTCTCTCAGTTGTCCTCAGTGTGAAAAGATGGATCTCAAAATCATACAGTCATTGTTGGAAAGGGTTCAAATACACTAAAATGCTCAAAAAACAAAATTCAAAAGAATTTGTGGGAACTGAAGGGGAATCATGAACAACTATCACTAAAAAAAACAACAGCTGTGGATCATTAATGCAGCAACACAATATTAAGAACCAAGGGAATAATCTTTTGAACTGAGTCATTTTTATAAATTGAAGTATTATTTTCTCTTGTGGACTGTATGTAAATGTTTTTTATGTGAAATATCTTATTCAGGTCAGTAGTAAATAAAAAATAACATGTATTTTGTATGATCCCTCTTATTTTGGTAAAATAATTAACATTTTGCAGATTCTGCAAGGTGTATGTAAACTTATGACCTCAATTGTAACTAAACTGCAAAATTGATATTTTCTATTGTACTATCATGTAAGTTCAAGTACAGCTCAGTTGAGATTCATCTGTAACAGTTTTGAATAAAGTGTAGTGTGTTATTTCACATATTGGTCTGAAATCCTCACCTGATTGCTGTTGAAGTGAGTGACTCTCACCCACTTCTCTTGTGTCACACACACAGGGCTCCTGAAAAACCCCTGCTCAGTAGCGCCACCGTGTTTGCGGAGCCGGCCGGGCGACGCTGGCAGTTCGCCCAATGGCTGCTCCGGCTTCACGGGTACATACCCGCTACAGCAGCGCAGGATATCCACAGGTATAAATCACACATTCACATGCACAAACACATCAGAGCGCCTGCGCTTGCCACATAGACACATTCAATCAGTATTTTAATTCAGAGGTAGGCCATCTGGTTTCCGTTGAACTGATTTTGCCCTACAGCACTGGATCATCCACCCGTAACGTCAGCGATTCAACGCTGTGGGGCAAAATCAGTCTTCATTCCAAGTGTAGGATGTCTAGTCCTGTCATTCCCAAACAGAGCTCAAGATACAGTTTCACTCATGAGAAATAGTTTCTGGTTCAAACATGTTACAACAAAACCCATATAGACAGCGTCTCCCCTGGCCCCTGCGTTAATGGACACGTTTCACTGGTCTATTCCTGCATGTGACGTTTCAACATGATGTATTCACCTGTATTCAGGTCTCTTTGTTTTCAGTTGGTTTTCAGCTGTCATGCAGCAAGTTTGTTTTTCCCCCAGGTTTGTTGGTTTTTCAAAGTCGGTTGTCACTTTCAGAGATAATATATGAAGTTAATTGGTAACACTTTACAGTACAGTCCCATTACTTAATGTTAACATTACCTAACAATGAGTATTACATTTGTTACAGTATTTGTGTTTTTCTTTGTTAGCATTAGTTATAAAAATATAACTTTTCATTGTCAATTCATGTCAGCTCAGGTCCACTGAATATGATTACAGGGATAGTTCGCCCAAAAATGGAAATTCTGTCATTATTATTCACCCTTGTGTTATTCCAAACCTGTAAGGCTTCATCTTCAGAACACAAATTGAGATATTTTTGATGAAGTCCGAGAGATTTTTGACCCTGCGTAGACAGCAACACAACTACCACGTTCAAGGACCACAAGGGTAGTAAGGACATTGATAAAATAGTCCATGTGTCATTGTTTTTGTTTTCTTTGTGCACAAAAAGTATTCTTGTAGCTTCATAACATGATGGTTGAACCACTGATGTCACATGGACTATTTTAACAAAGTCCTTGCTATTTTTCTGGGTCTTGAATATGTCAGTTGCATTGCTGTTTATGCAGGGTCAGAAAGCACCCAGATTTCATCCAAAATATCTCAGTTTGTGTTCTGAAGATGAACGAAGGTCTTACAGGTTTGAAATGACATGAGGGTGAGTAATTAATGACAGAATTTTCATTTTTGAGTGAGTTAACTCTAATAGATGCAACTTTTGATTTTGTTAATGTAGTAGCAAATGTAAAAGTCCTGGAGTCACTAATTTTATCCCTTAAAACGCATCTTTGATAATCAAAATAATATGCTTACTCGAATATGGAACCATGAATATGCAAATTAGCCCCAGCCTCCACTTAGTCACACCAACTTGGACTATCTAGTTTACTTTAACTTGTTCAGTACTAAATGCTAAACAATGGCAGGTGGCAAAACTGAATTAATTCAGACATATATGTTTAAAGCAGAAACTGATTCTGAAGTAGAAGAGGAAAAGCAAATTATACAGGGTTGTTTGCAAGTCAGTGTATCAGAATGGTAATGCATTTTATGTATCACTCTCTACAACATCAGACCCATAACAGTAATTGACGTCATTATGACTATGTTATTAAACAGCTAATAATGTGTTGCTAATGTTACACAAACCACGTTCCCATTCGAAAGTGATTGATTACATATTTGTAACCGCCTTTTTGATTCTGCCTTTAGTACACAGCAGTTTAAAGGAGAAAAGTCTCAGCAATGGTGTTGACTGGAAAATTTGCAAGTTTTGTCTATAAGCATATTAAAGGGTTACTCCACCCCAAAATGAAAATTTTGTCATTAATCACTTACCTTATGTTGTTCCAAATCTGTAAAAGCTTTGTTCATTTTCGGATCACAATTTAAGATATTTTGGATGAAAACCAGGAGGCTTGTGACTGTCCCATTGACTGCTAAGTAATTAACACTGTCAAGGCCCAGAAAAGTATGAAAAACATCGTCAAAATAGTCAGATGAGGCCATTTTGGAGAGTATCAGCCACACCACACGAATACGCTGTTTTTGTTCAAATCAAAGCGTAATTATATGTAGAAAACGTATCTGTGTGATGCGGCTATATCTCACTATATCTGTATCTCACACTATATGTCTCAAATATCTCAAATTGTGTTCCAAAGATGAACAAAGCTTTTAGGGGTTTGGAACAACATGGGGTGTAAGTGATTAATGAGTAACTCTATAAAAACACCAGATAGAACATGTAAACATTAAACATTAAAAACTTGAATTTTACCACAGTAGATATTAGGATTAGTTCACTTCCTGAACAAAAATTTCCTGATAATTTACTCACCCCCATGTCATCCAAGATATTCATGTCTTTCTTTCTTCAGTCACAAAGAAATTTGAGGTTTTCTGTAGAAAACATTCCAGGATTTTTTCCATATAGTGGACTTTAGTGCTGGCCAAGAATGTTTTTTTTTTTTTTTACCACAAATGCTCGTATTGCACTAGCTCTGCGTTCACAACTTTAGCATTACATAATCACATTGGAAAAGTCACACGTTGTTAGTTCTTCATCTGTGTACTCCCTCTGGTTGTGTTTGGGTCAAACTGACCCGGAAAAGATTTTCTTTTTCCCAAAAATACTACTTAATGTTATCACATTGGACTCAAACTTACTGACTTTGTTCACACTGGGTATAAGTACTCCTCTGAATTTTTTTCTGAATTTTTGTAATTTTTTGTGGGTTTTATTTCACCTAGTCACACTTGTGGTGTTCCCGGTCAAAATGACCGGACTCCAAACAACTGCTTATAAATCTTTTATTATGCTATATTATCAGCAAATATTGGATTAAATCTTTTTGTCAACTTGTTTTCTTTCATTTAGGACTGGTTTTGTGTTTCTATTTGCATCTGATTAATCGTAGGCCTCATTTATCTGAAAGTAGGCAAAACTGTACAAAATTGCACAAAAATGACCGGACTCTAAACGAGGTTCCTACTCTCAGATAAATGAGGCCTACGATTAATCAGATGCAAATAGAAACACAAAACCAGTCCTAAATGAAAGAAAACAAGTTGACAAAAATCCAATATTTGGTGAAAATATAGTATAATGGGAGATTTATAAGCAATTGTTTGGAGTCCGGTAATTTTTGACCGGGAGCACCACAAGTGTGACAGGAATCCGAACACAACCAGAGGGTTACCTTTTTTAGTAAAGAGCATTTGTCTTTCTTTGCATGTTTGCTGTGTAAACACCCGGTTGGTACATTCGCCTACGTCACATGTGACCTTTCCAATGTGACTACGTAATGTGTGAAATCAAGCTAGTGCAAGATGAATATTTGTGGACAAAAAATATAACATTTTTAATTTTTTTAAAGAAAATGGCCAATCGCTTCACTAGAAAAAACCTTCCTCAGCTGGGATTGTGTAGAGCTCTTTGAAGCTGCACTGAAACTACATGATGGCTCCCATTAAAGTCCACTATATGGAGAAAAATCCTGGAATATTTTCCTCAAAAACCTTCATTTGTTTTAAACCGAAGAAAGAAAGACATGAACATCGTGAGCGACATAGGGATGAGTAAATGATTAGGGAATTTTTATTCTTGAAGTGAACTAATCCTTTAACATTAAGATTAATAAAGTATTTTTCATTGTTATTTCATGTTACCTATTGTAGTCCACCAATGTTAACGAATGGAACCTTATTGTAAAGTGTTACCGGTTAAAATGTAGTGTATCAAAGCTACGCTTTTGCTCACCGGCATGTTTAGGCGAGATTGTGTATCTCAGGCATTTAACATGAGGACTTGTGTAAATATTGTGGCTCAGAATGCATGAAATGTGTGGGTTGCATCAAAACGACCATCCCAGAAGTTCACAGCAGTTGTCATTTCCACAGCTGGCATAAATCTAAACAGGTTCCTATAACTCCTAGCGAGCGGCCGTATTTGAAGTGTGAGAGAATGCTATAATATGGCTCTTTCTCTCTGGTTTGTGCCCGCCATAATTACAGCCTTTTGTTGCAAGTTCAGAGGGAGCGAGCAGAACAAAGAACGGGATGCTGGGAAAAGTGGGCGAAGCTCCAGAAGCAAACATAGCTCAGCTACTCTCCAGAACCTTTGTGATGTGGTGATGGCCCTAATTCGGAGGCTTCATATTACTAGCTTGCTGTAGAAAATAACTTTACTGGAAGGTGCCGGGAGAGCTGGGAACGAAGGCCGATATGTATTTCAGCTCTGTACGGTTCACTTAAAACGTACTGGCTGAGTCAGAAAACGCTAGTGAAGAGGCTACACAAAGCCAGCCTTGTGCTGTAGTTGCTCTTTGAGGCAAACAGACTGAGAAAGACAAGAGAGTGGAGGGATGGAAAAGATTATCCATTGGAATGTCTGGGCTGACCTCAAATGGAGCGGACGGCTCCGGCAGCCAATAAGATTGTGCTGCTTAGTGCTTCGGCTAATTTCTTCCTGATGATCGAGGCAGTTGTCTCCATAAAGCAGACGGAGGTGCCGCTGCGGGCTGAGCTAACATCACGTGTGTAATGTGTTGGATGATTCAAGCGACAGATGCTTGTGAGGGAAAACTAAATATTTTGCTGGTGCTTAAGATTTACTGGAAAAAAATAAAAATTGACCGTTGTAGTCGATGATGCGCTGAGCGGTACTCTTTGACATGAAATTGAAAATGAAAATAGTTCAACAGCGTCGATCATTTATAATTGGATGTTTCTTTAGTTACAGGCAATTTTTTTCCATGTGAACTTTTCAGAAGTCTACTGAAACACTTTTCACACTCGCACAATTAATTTATTTATTTATTTTTTTCAGTTTGTCTTCTCGCAGTAATACGTGTACATAGATCACAGGAAAATTCCTTTAAAAAAAAACAAAAAAACATGGTCATTACCCCCACATTATATATTATTTCCAACATTATATTATTTAATTTTATTTAAATAAAATTTTATGATGTAGATAACAGGTAGAATTCACATTTTTAATAACATTTTTAAAATGTTATTAGCTGTTATTTCGTAGCTGGCATTTTATGTAAAAAAAAATTTAAATACACAAATAATATTTTCTAAATTTTTGAATAATTTAACAAAAATTACAGCTTTATTGAAAATGATATGCAATATCACATACTGGTCTCATTGTTTATACGTAGGTATTGGTACATACCATTTACAAGTACAAAATGTACATTTTTGTATGTTTTTATTGATGCTAAATCATACAATTTGGATGTATTTTAGTGTTTAAAATGTAAAAGATGCTACATATTTTTAGCTAAAAAATGTTAAATATTTAGCAATCATTTATATCATTATGATATTTATATCAATGCAGTTTTATCATTTTATCTTTAATTGATTTAAAATAAATGTTTAGACCCCTTAACCTACCCCCCAAACCTAAACCTACCCATTTTATAGCAAATATAAAAAGATATTAAACATAATTGACTGAAATATAAAGGGGATTTACCATTTTAGTAACAGTTAGTGCTGTCAAACAAATAATCGTGATTAATCACATCCAAAATAAAAGTTTTTGTTTACTTAGTGTGTACTCTGTATATTTGTTATGTATATATGTGTAAATATTTTCAAAATATATACCATGTGTGTGTGTGTATATGTGTGTGTATTTATATGTACATAACAAATACACACTGTACACACACAAATATTATGTAAACAAAAACTTAATTGTTTGCTAGCACTAGTAACAATATAGCATTAAAAAGATATTTTTATAGTCGCTAATTCCACTCCTACCTTTAAACCTTACCATAACCAATTCTGTACAGTACAAAGAAAAATATGACAGACAGATAAGTGCAATCACAATAATTTATTTATTGCAAAGTGATGGTTAAACAATTGCACAGATGTTATTTTAAGGGTTTAAAGCGTAGTATTGTTTAACATTAAGTATACTTCGAAAAAAGTTGGAAGCATAAATAACAGAACAGAATGAAATGTTACCCTTTCAAATTAAATAAATGAGTAAGCAATTTAATAATGCAGCTGAAAGCACAATGCCATTAATATGAAAACTGAATACAATAATAACAAAATTAATGCCACGATTTCAGTATTCATAAGGATCCATTTGTCAAGTCTGTAAAGTTGGTCTTACATAAATAATTTACATTTTAGGTGTCGTCAGTATATCAGTATTGTACGTGATATCAGTATTGTGTATATCAGTATTTTAATATGTAAATGTGTGATTGGAAAATCAGAATGGGTGATCAGAAAAAAAGGCATTATTTGCAAATTTTTAAGTCATAATATGTAAATTTAAATAGTCGCCAGTGGCGCCCTCAGCAAAAACTTCTCTCGCAAATTAATATTTTAGTCCGGTCTGAAGCCCTGCAGTTATTAAGTTGGCTTGAGAAAGCCTTCTGAATGCTGAAAATACATCAGTATTGTATGTTTAGATTCTGTAAATATGTCAGTATTGTATGATTTAGTGTCTGTTAAAACATAAGTAAATGTATGTTTTGTAGAACCACATTTTACATAAATGCATACAAATTATCATGAAATTACATTGAATATAAAGATTTTTCTGAGTCATATTATCCTTGAGCATGTCTTATATTTTATCTCAGTACCATCATTGACACTGTTCTCCCTTTTGTAAACAAGTACACATATAAAGATAAATGTACAGACATATGTATTGATTTTTATATATTTTAAAGAGTTTTAGTTATTTTAGTACATAACATAATTGGCAAAGAAAAGATGTTGTTATTATCAAATAATAAGCCTGCCTGAGGCATAGTCATAATTTGTATTGAAATGATATGTATTTGTATTGAAATTCTAATTTATATTATGTTTATTTCACTCTGATTTTAGATTGTCATACTGTAGTTTAAATATGTAACAGTGCTTGCTATTTAACATTTGAAAGTGACTGAAAAACAAGAACAAAATACAATTCATACATAAAACACATTTGAAAAGTAGCAAAAATCTGTTTAAAAAAATCCCCTAGTTAGAAAAAATACATGAACCTAGTCAAAAGCAGCAGTTTCCATTTAGTGCAAATCTCAATATTCAATCTAATTCCATAATTCTGACTGTGGATATGGTGCACACATGGCATTTAGAGGAGCGGCTGAAGGCACAGAAGCTGGAGGGAAGCTATCAGTCCTGGAGCTGTATCAGCTTTAATCAGCTCCTGAGGTCTCGCTGAGCTCTTTATCTCTCTGGCACAGTCACAATGAAATATTATCTCATTTCTGACATCCCACTGTTAAACTGCACCTATCAATTCTGTTTTAACTTCAGTCAAAAGGAAGAGATCAAGAAAATTAACATTATCGGCAATACAAATCACTCATCTGTATCAAAAACAATATCGTTTTTCATTGTGTATTCTTGCTCTTTTTGCTTGGAGAATGTGGGAATAGTTACTCTTGATCTTTTAACAAAAGCAATGTGACAAAGGCTTTTTTCAGAAGACTCTTTAGTGAGTGAGGTTTAGATTGGCCTTTTCACAGGACATTGATGGTCTGTGAGAATGAAATAAAATGCACATGCCTCCCTCCAAAACAGCTTGTTGGGCTCAGATTGGCAGACACACAGTATAAGCTCCAGTTCTCAGGGCATCAGGCCAGACATCCAGTCCCACCGGTGATTGTGCAATAGTGTGTGTAAGTGTGTGTGTGTGTGTGTTTGAAAAAAGTGGGGCAGCCTGCGATCTTACTGCAGGGATACACTGAGAGAGAATGACAGGATATCTTCTGTCCCGATTTAAAGCAGAAAGAGAATAAAGAAGTCTGTAGAGATGACGGTCTATTGTCAGACATAGAGGGAGAAGCTTATAATCTTCAGCACACTTCAAATCAGCAGACATGAATGTTTTATATGTGGCTGATGGAAGTCATTCGTTATACTTAAACTTTAGGTTGGTGATTAGTTTAATATAATGCAAGCATCAATATTATTATTGCAAATACTTGAGTTAATTGAATTCCAGTCTTTTAGAGCTAAAATGTACATGTAAATATTGTGTACAATAAAAAAAATTAATTTAAACAATTGTACACACATCAATGTTATTTTAGCATCATTGATATAATATTTTAGATTTAAATTATTATTATTATTATTGAGCTTTTTATTATGTATTTTGTTTGTTTGTTTTAAATTTGCACGTTTTGTACTTTTACAAAAATAATTTTGACAATACATTTTGCAATAATTTTGCTTTTCTGAGAGTGTAGTAATTTTAGTAATTAACTAAATGTAAATGAAAAGATGTCTAGCCATCTATCTAAAATAATACGTTTTAGGTTTTTATATTTAAAATTTAATTTAAGTTAATTTAATTATGAATGGTAATTTAAATCTTTTTTTTTCTTATTCTAATCTAATTTTCTCTTGTTATTTTATTTTAATATTCCCAAATATCCATTCTGATACATGTACCCCAGTTTAAAAATCTCCAGTTTAGTCTTATCTTATAAAAAATTTCAGTCAGTCATACTAAACCGTATTTCAAATCAGTCATTCATTCAGAGTTCAAAGCATGTAATGTCTGTGATCTATTCAGACACGTTGCCACTGTATGTTCACTGTATGGCCCCTGGACTCCTGGAGCAGTTCTCTCCGTACCAGCGGTTCATATCTGTCCATCTCTGTGCAAACACGTGTAGCCGAGTGTGTCAGATAGCGCTGGCTCAATCTCACAGGTGGCTTATAGAGAGCGAGCTTTCTCCCTGCGCTACAGAGACGCTTATCTGATTGTCTCATTCACTCTAGTCTTGTAGAGGAAACTGATAACATTTGAGTTTCAGGGACCAGCTTCCCATGCCCTGAAATCACATAGACATTGGAGCTGTGCTCTGCCTGTAGCCTTTACATTAGCACGGCTAGCATGAGGTGCAGGTTTCTGCAAATCATATAAAGAAAATGTTTCGTTTAGCATGCCAACAACACAAGGACAGCAGATGCTTGGCCTGATATCTGACACAGTCAGCTAGAGCTTTAAACAGGTGCATCACCTTGGGCTCTGCTGCTTATATTAGCTTAACTAAAACAATCTGTTCTAACTTCAGAAATGTGCGGCAGCTTCCTGGATCAACATCCTTGGTGGTACCAGAACAGTATTCCTATCAGCCAATCAGATTTTAGGGTTACGCTTGGACTTGGGTAGAGTATTTAAAGGGATAGTTTGCCCAAAAATGAAAATTCTGTCATTGATTACTCACCCTTATGTCTTAAGGGTGTTTGGCATGTTACTTTAAAAAAGTAATTAGTTACTAGTTACTTCTCACAAATAGTAACTAAGTTAGTAATGGGTCCATGAGCTGCTGGGTTCATGAATATTAATCACATTGTCTGCGTTCGCTCGAACTGATTTGCCGAAATCAAAATAGGGCGAGTGCCAGGCAATGAGATTGCCTTTTGCGTATTAGTTCTGCCTACTATTGGAGAAACCGGCGGTTCTTAAAAGTTGAAGAATTCCAAAGGAACTCCGTTATTTTGAGAGGAAAATACAACAAAGCATATCGTTTACATGTAGCATGTCAATTCTGCATGGTATATGACTCTCTTGCTCTGTATCTTTCTTTGCGTGTGTGTGAGACAAAGCGACAGTGAGTTGTGTACCTTCACACTACAGTTTACTGTTCGTCAAATACAGGTCCGCTGCGGGCCTTTCTGGGCTTTCTGGGCCTTGAACATGTCAGTTGCGATGCTGTCTACGAAGGGTCAGAAAGCTCTCAGATTTCATCTAAAATATCTTAATGTGTGTTTCAAAGATGACCAAAGGTCTTACGGATTTGGTGTTTAACTCGTCCTAGACAGTTTTGGCTATAGATGTGAATTGTGCGCCTTGTTGAGGAGAGATATGACCACTTAAGCAGCTGAACCTACTGTATGATTTTCACCCAGCAGACAATAAAAATCCCATATCAAAACTCAGAACACCTTAGCAGCTGCCTAGCAACCATGCAGAGCATAAAGAAATGTTTTG
>JAHKKF010529178.1:0-42109 GCA_019740295.1 Labeo calbasu
TATATATAAAGTTTATTTGCAAAAACAGATTTTTTAAAATAATGTTTTTGTGTTTTATTGTGTTAGTTAGCTGTTTTTTGTAGTTATTTTTACTTAATGAAAATAACCCACCTGCAGTTTGACTGCAATTAATTGGAATGCACAATAAAAAAAACAAACATGTTTTTTGAAAATTTTTAAAAAGTTTGTTAAAAATCTGTTTGTTAAAAATCTGTTTTTGCAGATAAACTCTCCATATACAGTCAAACCAAAAATTATTCAGTCACCTGATATAATTGTGTGTGTGTGTGTGTATATATATGTTTTTTTTTTACTAGTGGGTGCAGGACATTAGTTCATTTATAGTTCAAAATAAAGCAAACTGTGACATATTATACCCAAAAATTCTTCATACAGTGGACTACCAGTAAAATTGATAAAAATTTGTGACCAAAAATTATTCAGACTCTTTGACCTGACCATGTTTTGCCTGACCAAGTGTTTTTTCTTTAATTGCTACTGCAAACGTTTTACACCACAGACTGAACAAAATTAAACATTGGTTGGTAATTGGACAACAAATTATTATTGATAGCTGTGTGTGTATAGATATATACAGTAGTCAACATTTGAAGTGGATCAAAACCTTTCATCAAAGATGTCCTAAAACCAAAACAATACCCATTCTTGTCTTAGGACAAGTTTGATTAACTTTTTTGATCCACTTCAAATGTTGACTACTATATATATATATATATATATATATATATATATATGTGTGTGTGTGTGTGTGTGTGTGTGTGTATTACACTGTTCAGTATGCCCTGTTATTGTTCTTTTTATTTTATTTTTTTTTACTATTGTTAATATCATTATAAATTCATCACTAGTTTGTTGCTCACACTGGTTCAAGCCACAGAGAATGGACTCCCCCTGGTGTTTCAGTCACCCCCAAGTGTTGTTCTCTTCTCAGAAGTTGTTCTTTGCCACTGTTGATGTTTTCTTTTCTTTTCTTTTCTTTTCTTTTCTTTTCTTTTCTTTTCTTTTCTTTTCTTTTCTTTTCTTTTCTTTTATTTTCTTTTCTTTTTCCTTTCTTTCTTTCTTTCTTTCTTTCTTTTTTTTTTGAACAGTATTTATTATTAAACAATGTTGTAAACTGAAAGTATTTGATGGAGGTTTGTACAGACAGCCACAGTTTGTCAATACCGTTCTGGATTCCTAAAACAGTGCATTTATAAAGCAGGTGTCTGAACATCCGGGTGATCCCTTATGTCCTGTTGTCTTCCACATGATCACGGGATGCAGGCCTGAGTAAGTTCCAAATGTTGTAAGAGTTAGACTTCTTTAAACAAGCTATATAAACACATATAACCACAACAGCACACAAAGATACTTTCAGATGCTTGTGATGCTGACCCATCACCCAGATTAACAGTTTGATGGCAGACTAGCATTGTGTCAAGAAGCATTCATGCCTGGATTGTTTTTGGAAGAAATGCTGACAGGTCAAATACTAAGAGGATTCAAGTCAACTTTCTATATTTCTTGCATACACTGACTTTCTCCCAGATGAAGGTCGAGCTCTGAATTGTTAACTTCTATTATATTCAAGACCGTAGAAAATGGGTTTTGTGTTTATTGTTATATTAACTTTTTCTGGGTTTCTGGCATTTTGGGATGCATTCGCTTAGCCTTACTTCAGCAAAATTTTATACACTTCATTTTCCTATTGACTGATTTCTATTATTCTTGTTTTGTTTGTTTAAAAAAAAACAAAAAAACAATTAAACTGGCCAGTCAAATAGCCTTTTTTAGTTCACATATAAATACAAATGGCTTGCTTGATTAATTGACCTCATTTTTAACTTTTCCCATCAGCTAATCTGCTGAAAATCTGGATTTATAATCAGATATATGATTCTCATCACGAAACAGTTGCCATGTTAGGTTATTGTTCTGATAATAATAATAATAATAATAATAATAAAATACTGCAATGGATGGCAGTTTCTTGAAATAACAAAACCTAATTATGATTATGCCAGCTATGGGGTAGGTGCAAGTTCTACTTTATTTTGTATTTTTCCTTCTTTCTGTATCATTTATGTGCATTGTTTTGGGTAACTATATTGGTAAACAAAAAAGCAACTTCAAAAAGTAAGTAAGAAGATGTGAAATTCAGGGTCGACTTAACATACAGAACACTTAAGAAAGTACTTAACTTTGAAACTATTAAAACTATACAGAGCCAGAAATGTCCAAGTGTCTGACCTGAAGCAATCCTTGAATGTTTTTTTTTTTTTTTAATATCTGATTGGTTTTCTGTTTAAAAAAAAAGGATGTTTTTTTTTTTTTATAAACATAATGAAATAAAGTAAGTAGAAAAATAATCGCTATCAAGTATATGTCAATTTCAATTACAATAAACAAATACATATATAAAAGAAAAAAGAAAACATTTTAGTGCTTAAGTATGCACTCTAGAAAGTAAGAGTGGAAGTAATAATTTAGTGGTCATGCATAATCAGCAAATTGTATGTTACAATACCCTAATATGTAATTTATCGGTTGAAATGTCCAGAGAAGGCAACGTCTGATGACAAAATAATAACATCAAGGACGCTGATAACACTTATCCACTTCCATATCTGTGCTCTCCATTATCCTTGCTGTGATGCTAAAGTTTTGGTTTGTGTGGGCCAATTGCGCCTCTCTGCGGATCATCTCATGAACCCCACAGAATTCATCATAGTATCTAAAACAACTCGCTTTACTACAGCACACAGTTTTAACGCTATTATTAAACTTAAATAATAGACCTACTACCAACAATTTAGGGTGTGATTTTTATTTTATTGTATCGATGATATTTATCGACATTTGCGTCATGAAATTAATCTGATTATTTTTAAAGTGGCCCAACGGAGTGATCAGCTGTTCCTTTCAACGGCCTCTGTCGCCATCTTGTGGTAAGTATATTGGTAATTTGGCCCATATCACATTGAAAATGCACTCATTTTGTAACACGTTTAAGATGGTTGAATCTAATCTGTATCTTCTATTGGCAATAAAATACCAAATTACTTCCTTCAAATGTTAGTCCTGCTTATTAAGGCGTTGAGAACCCTCATTTGGAGATATGGATGATAAGAAATGATTCATGTTGAAGTTCAAAAAAATGGTAACAGTTATCTGGATCCATGGACACCCAAGTGCACACTTCCTGAAATATCCCATTTGGAGGCGTGAAAGGGTTATTATCCACGCGTTAACTTCAGCATACATTCAAAATCGTTTTATGAGCGTTTGCGACTCCCTTACTTTTGTTGTTTTCGCTGAAATATTCCCTAACCGAGACTAATTCCAGATAATATCCTACAATGCTTAAGTATTTTTACACAGAAAGTGTTTTTCTTTTCTACCTACGGCAGATGTCGTGTCCTCAGGAAATTTAATGGAATCTGTCTTTTGCTTGGATTTTTGTCACACTTGAAATACGTGTTTTATCCTTTTAGTTAAAAAAGCAAAGAAAAAAAAACTGTAATACAATTATATTATTTATATTAATTATAATTATTACTTCGTATCGCAAGTTGCCTGTTTTGCGATAGATAGATAGATAGATAGATAGATAGATAGATAGATAGATAGATAGATAGATAGATAGATAGATAGATAGATGAAATAGGCCTGCCAGCTCGCATCTTAATTATTAATTACATGTTTTGCTTAGCATTTAAAAAAATAATTGAACATTTCCATTCGCAGAGAAACAATCAACACGTAGAGCCTTTCACTTATGCGGGACAGGAAATAAGAACGTATCTATTAAATAGTTTTGAAGTTGTAACGCTACAGACTTTGCAGAACAGACAATAATCATTCCCTTTCAACGTCAAGCAAAGGGGGAGTTTATGAGAGGGTTAAAGGAATGAGAGAACTGTTGTTAGCACTGCTATATCAAGGAAGAAGGACTCCCTGTTATCTGTGAATGGGTTTGCCTTCTTTTCCAGAATAGATATAGCACGAATTTTTAATTCGTTTTTCTTTGAGAGACAACAATGCTGCGTTTGAAAGCGGGACACAATTTGGGTTTTGTGAGGGATTCCTTTCTCCTCTTGCGGGCCCAGCTGTCCATATGGAATAGAACGTGTACAACAAGCACCACAATGGCACCAACTGACAGGCGCTACAAAAAAACAAAAAAAAAAACAAGGATATATCTCCCTGACTCAGGGATGCACTGGTCCAGATAAAGGACCTGAATAGCACCAAGAAATGTGGACTGTCTTTCTCCTTCTCTCTACCCGGAGATACACTCCCCCTGTTAATATGCACGCCTCTAACATTCACAACAACCGACCCTGAGCTTTGTTAGGTTTTGTGTCATGTACTGTATATTGTGCTACTATAGACTGCTCTAAAGTGCTTCGCCACATTGTTGACCATCAGTCTAACGCAACTGTGGCCACGATTTTTTTTTTTTTTTGAGAGCGCAATTAAGCTGCACAATCGCAGACTGAAAGCTAATCGGAAATAAAAAAAAAAAAAACAGCAGTAAAAACTTTAGGAACGTTTTCTGACAGATATTTTATGTCTTTGGCATGCTGAAGAAACGTTAAGAATAACGTCACAAACTAGTTCTTAAAGTCGGCAACAGGTGCAAGTACAATTCTGTGATTTTCACACCGCCTTCTCATTACGAAACAATAACGGTTTTGCAATATCAAAATATTAGGCAAATATTATATAGCCTGTAAGTCTTTCAAAAATTAAATAAATATATAAAATAGCAAAGTCACAGTCTTGACTGAATAAAACCAACCGAAGTATCTAAGAATACGGGGAAAGATCAAGTCGCTTAAGATTAATTCTGTAAACCATTAGCACAGCGTTTCTGTTCAGTCGTTTGTTTAATGAAAGACAGGTTTAACCTCACACATACTGTAAAATATATTTGAAAAAGAAACCATTTCGGATTTTGCACTGAACCACAGTATTTACCCAAGACACTAATATGCGATAATCCTCAGTGGGAAACGAACCAAAAAGAGAGCCGTTGTCGACGTGCCTATTTAAAAACATAAAAACAAATACTAATTTTGACTTTTATTTCTTAGCTGACATTAATGTGTAAAAATGTTCTGACCAGTGTGCGGCCGCGGTGTATATCGATTTAAGCAAATAACTTTATGCACGCTGTGGCAACGCGTAACAGCAGATTTGTTTACTTGACAATGAAATATTATACAATTGCTTTGTAAATAGTAAAACCGCATAATATTACGCTAACAAAACTTTGACACGTGTGTTTTTTCTCTTAAATGTGCCGTTTTAACACCCGAAATGTCAGCCGCGGAGCCTGAAAAGGAGAGAGCGTTTGAATGAAAAGCTGCTTAGCTGAAGAAGCCCTCTTATATTAAGTGAGTGGATTTTTACCCCCATTTCACAAGTGACTTTAGCCTTCTTATTGCTGAAGTGTTCGTACAGATAAATTCGGAAAACTGCAGCCAATTGTGTTGCTGATGAAGTGACAGGGAGAGCGACAAGCTGCCCAAAATAACATTTGTGCAAACATAAAGGCTTTATAAATTAGCATAATTATATTATTTTGATTTATTCGTTCTATTTGTTTATTGTAATACATTTATATTAATAGGAGATAGCGAAGAAACGATCCATATTTTGCAAATGAGTCCGAAATCACTGAGACCAAACGCAAAACAAATCGGAATTTCTGAAACACATCATTTTATTAAAAGTCTTAATAAAAAGAATTGTAGACCTCCCTCGCCACCGCGCGGTGTTACTGAAATTAACATGAGGGATATTTATCGACAACTGATGTTCCATTTCCCCTAAATATCGGATATATTTAGGCTATAGCTTACTGAACGGTCAAACATAATATTGCAAACAGTTATCACAAAATATTTACATAGAAAACAAACCAATGTAATAAGCTAAAGATTGCCAATGTTTATTCATGGCCATAAATATATTCGGTCCATTGTAAAAGAAAGAAATAAAATTTTCTATAATCATAAAGTGGTTTTGCACGTGCTTATAACACGAAGGACAAAAGGAAAACATTTCTACAACACACAAACATACTTTACAAAATTTCACAAGAGCTTTAACATTCTTAAATTTGGGGAGAGGCTTGACCCGGTTTTCTTAACGAAAACATGTAAACATGGCGCACACGTCAATCCCCAAAATAAACTGGTGAGAGAGGGTCAAGCTGCAAAAATAAAAAGTCTTGTATTTTTGTTTGGAAAGCTCCCTACCACGGTCTTTAAAATGCAGCCCTGCATTTGCAAGTCAGTATTTGTTCACCAAGTCCACTGTTGCGTTTGCACCAAGTGATGTGCTGTAGGGAACTGTGGTGTGGTGGCGGCGCTGTAATGCGCGTTATATTGCATGTGCTGGAGAGACTGGGCGCTATACGCGGAGAACGGAATTCCAGCCTGAAAAGTAGCTGCCAAGTCCTGAGCTTTTAGCGTATGGCAGGGTTTGCCATCTCTGACTAACACAGGCACGGCCACCCGTCTAGGAGAAGGGAGATGGGTCACTTCCATACCTTTCTCCGCCCGGGCTCTCTTCATTTTGTATCGATGGTTCTGGAACCAGATTTTCACTTGAGTTGGAGTCAGGCGGATCAAACTGGCGAGATGCTCCCTCTCCGGGGCGGACAGATATCTCTGTTGCCTAAACCGGCGCTCGAGTTCGTAAGTTTGTGCCTTGGAAAAGAGCACCCTCCTTTTGCGCTTCTTACCAGAGTCGCTGCCGTTGCTCGAAGTTTCCTTGTCGTTGTCCGGCGATTCGTCAGCCGAAGGTTCCGGAGATTTGGCAGACGAGTCTTGAGAGTTTGCGGACAGGCCGTGTACTGGTTAAAAAGAAAAAAAAAAAAAAAGGGGGGAAGAAAAAACAATAAACTACATTTAATACCACACCAAATAAATCAAACTGTAAATCGTGTTTGTTGTTTGTTGTTTTTGTTGGTGATATTTCTTTGTATTCATTTTCAATTATACAAATGAACAAATATTTGTCAAAGAACCTTAAATTAGGTCGGGCGGACTACTAAATAGAGCTCTTCATCAATCTGTTATTAAAGATCCGTTCATAAAATTAACATGTTTTTCATTTTAATATACCCTCGTTATCATGGGGCGTGTTACCCAAACGAAAGGTCGATTTTCCCGTACTACCGACTCAACAGTTACTGATTAACAAAGAGGAAAATGTAAGCGAAAACTATCAGTCAAAAAAGCTTCCAGAAAATATCTGGGGAAATTAAACGGGAATTATGAACAAAAAATGTAGTGCTGGTAACTAATTTAACGGCAGTTATGACCACGATCCAGAAGCATGTAATAGGTTACGCCTTTAGACAAGTGCAACAGTGGAAATCTACAGATGTACATTTGTCTACGACAGTATCAAAGACAAATTTTTCGTAGAATGATTTCCGATGTGCACAATCAAACGCTTGTGATAGAGGATTAATATAAGAAGAGTGCTGTTTTAGAATCGAAGAGAGTTTCAACTTGTGTGAATTCTTGTGCGGTGGGTTACTTACATGAGTATTGGATGCTGTCCGTAGTTGCGAGCCATCTGGTATAAGGATTGTCGCTATTATCATAAAACGGATTTTTTAAAGGCAGGTTTGGAACATTCTCTAAAGGACTTTGCACTAGCACTCCAGGCGTTTTAGTCGCCTCAGAACCCTCCGTATCTTCCTCAGTCCCGGTGATAGATCCTTCTTCATCGTTAGTATCAGGGAGATCCAAAATGTCCTTTACTGAAAAGCCCGTCTTTGTGTTGGTCAACGACATGTTCTGGGGCATTTGATGCAGTAAAGTTGCTGCACCAGTTTGGCAATCCTCTGTTCAAAAACACAAAACACAGATGATTTAATGAATATAGGATCGGTGCCGTTTCAGCGCGAAGTAAACTGAAGTCGACGCATGAGGATCGATCGGTAACCGTTGCTTGGGGAAAAAAAGTAGCGGAGAAATCAGTTCTGTAAGTCCAGGAAGAATGCCAAAGTGACTGAAGTGGTATATCTAGCTCATGGATATTGCGCTACTGCTGGGTGTTAGGGGGAAATAAGCCATTACCAGGCTGATCAGTCCATATAAGGTTGGTCTCAACACATGAACCTGCAGTGAAAAAGCATTAAAAACGAAAAAGGTTGGCCACGTGTGGGCGGGTCTTGGGAGTCAAGTGGATGAAGACAGTGTTTGCCGATGTGAAATTGTGGGTTTTGGGGAGATCCTAGCCTATACCATTGGTGCTTCAGAACATGATGAGTGGTATAACGTGTCAATTAATTACAAAGATGGGGAGGGCCTTTTTACACCCTATTTACATACAAAGAACCTCCAAGTAGCTTTATACACATCATAGGCCTTCTTGAACTGGAAATGGACAAAACCTGTGTATAAAATATTCCTCTTGCAGCAACTTAAAACGCAGATGTATATAAATAAATAGTGCGCTGAAAGTGCTGTTTGGATCCCACATTTAGGAGGATGTCTCTTTGTAATACCCTTAAATGTTTATTTTAAAAAAGGGCAACGAAATCGCCTCTAGTGGTAACGGACTAATTTATGTAGGTCAATATTTTGGTTCGGGATTAAGGAGCAGGGTCGTTCATTGGACACGATTAAGCCATCAAAAAAGATGAATCGGAAAACGTTTTTTTTTTTTGTGGAAAATTATTAGCTTATTATTATTGTTACAGAAATTATTATTACTTGTTTTTTACGTTTTGTGTAATTTGCATAATTTGTTACGTGGTTTATAGCGCATCTCAAAAGCAAAATATTAGTTATATTATATATTATATATTTTTTCTCCAACGTTTTTTCAAAGAAATCGAGATGTTTATGTGGATAAACAGTAAAACTATGTTCAAATTACTGCCTCTATTTTTAAACAAATTTCTGATCATTATATTTGTATTCCGTCTTTCCGTTGTCCGAAACACAAAAAGTGAAGCATTATTGTTGTGTATTTTGCCTCTCCTTTTCAACCCTCTGTCCTATCTTTTCTTTTTTGCCTCTTTGCCTCCTATCTAGTATGTGATGTGGGTGACAATGTTGCACGTTTCTAGCCAGTCCTCTGCTCATCCTGGGTGGTCGAACCCGGGCAAACACAAATACAAACCGATTGCTAAGCTGCAGACAATAGGGGAAATGTAGACAAATGTCCGGCTCCTGTTGGAAGCCTTTGTCCGGCCGTAGTTTTTGCATTTATTTAAGGGCCAAAATAATAGATGATTGACGCCCCTGTACAATACGTTCTAACTGTTTGGAATAAATCTGAGGTTGTTCCTAGTTGTCATGGCATTCACTGCTTTCAATGGACTATCTCTTCATTCATTTCTGTACCCCTTCACAATATCAAGGAAAGTCCTTCATCTCTCTCTCTCTCTCTCTCTCTCTCTCTCTCTCTCTCACACACACACACACACACACACACACACACACACAAACACACACACACACTCATGCACGCACATTCTACGCGCACTTTCTCTTTCTCTCGCACGCATGCAAGCATACACACTCACTGGAAGATTGGTGATAAGTGGGGTACAAATTAGAGAAAGTTTTTTTTTTTTTTTTTTTAAATCTTTTTGTTATATATTATGTGTTGAAAAGATATACGACTGCTGTTGTTGTTATAATTTAATCCTTGTATTTAAAGTTACTAATAACAGCAGTTAAAACGAACCGTGTTTCACCCTTTCTGCAAGTTAAGTGTTATAAAATATCCGATAAAATATAAAAATGAAAAATATCCAGCATGATTCTGGGTTTAGCGAGATTTACAATATCAGCAATCACATCGAAAAAATGTTCATTATATTTCGAACACGCAAGTAACCAAGCATATTTTTCATCCTATGATCAGTTTCATCGGTTACCTGATAAATACTTAACCAGAGTTTTACGTAGAATTAATCATGCAACGACAGAAAAATCAGACAATGGGAGCATTGAACTGGACGGGCCAGGAGCAAAGTCGAACAGTGAACGCTTTTCGCAAGGTCATTCTCCCAGCCTTCCCATGCCGCAGAGACAGGTTACTGAACACATCCCTGTAACCATGAAATGATAAATGACGAGAACCTTGCAAACGCAAATCTATACGCAGATTTACGCAGCCACAGTATAAACCGCTGCTGCTGCACTCTTTGTTAGGCATCAATGCAATTACAATTTTATTTCCAGAATATTTTAGGCTGGTGACAGAATCTGTAAACAAGTTATTAATTAATGCGCCAGTCTACTCTGTTCCCATGTAACCAGCACAACACACTCCGCGATCGATGGCAGGACTCGTGGTTTGTCTGTGGCCAGTGATTTGGGAATGTGTTTGAACAATTGAACCGAGGAGTTCGGTAAGGAGAAGCAAATGTGCACAGGCTGAGTGGCTATACTTCACTTCAAGAGCCATTTCCTTCTGTTTACCTGTTTACTTTTGCAGGTAGCTCAAACAGACAGTTTGTATTTGCGCTTATATTGAAAAGAGGAGCGACAGTATCTTAACAAACCGATTTTAGTTAAACTAGTGTAATTCCCGATGAGCATTCACAACGGTGTTTACATCGCATTTGCTATCTAAATAATTCAGTACTTGAGGTCCTCTCATGAGTTGTGAGCACTTAGTGTCAGATTGACTGGTGAGGGTGAAAAATTGTTTATAATCAATTTTTAGTAAAAAAAAAAAAAAAAAAAAAAAGAAGAAGAAAAAAAGGCAACATTCCTATTGTTTTAACAATTCTACAACCACCAACAATAATAACAACAACAACAGCAACAACAACAACAACAACAATAATAATAATAATAATGTGCGCAAAGAAAGCATTGCACAATTTAAAATTATATTTCGGTGCCTGTTTTCAGGTTCCGAAAATAAAATTTTGCACGAAGCGTCTCATCAATATTAAAAAAAAAAAAAAAAAAAAAAAAAAAAAAACATTTAGGGAATGAAGGGGATGTTGCATGTATACATGCACAATATATATGCATAAATGAATGACAGTTATTATAAGTAGTAGCTTACAAACTCATGTTTACAATAAAACCATCATGAAAACGGTTTGTTGAATTTTTGAGGAAATAACTGACGTTCTCTGCAATCTGGCATTGTGTATAGAATTCTTTAGATTAATTAAAAAATATAATGTTTCTTAATACGACGATAAAATAACACTAAACATCTATTAATTAATTCATTGTCTAACAAAAATGTCTGAACCTGTCATTTTATGGAAGCTATTGTTAATAACTGGGGGAAATAAAAAAGACCTTTATACGCTTGATTAAAAAGAAAATCCTAATGCTGCCAGAAGGCCAGGGGACTATAATAACGTTGATCATTTCTTGCTTTAATCGACGAATTTCAGCGTATTCCGATGCCTTGGGCGAGCAGTTAAGCTTTGATAAATGTAACCCTGTTTCCCTCTAGGTGCTCATGATAAATGTATAAACTGACAAGAGCGATTTTCTGCTTTTCCCTTGCGATTAAAAGGCCATAACAGGGAAATGTTTGTATAAAAATAAGTCTGGTGGTTTGTGTGACTTAGCCGCTGCCCCAAGAAAATGCCCTGCAGCACAGATCGTTTGGAGCTGGTCTGATTCTCCTGACTGCAGGGCAAACGCTGCGCCTTTATTCGTCTCAGAGCCTCTAATGATTAAACATGTCACAAGGAGATTAACACGGTGCCCATGGCCCAGGGACATGCCTTCATTTGTTTAACTACCAGTTTATTTGTAACGGTGAATTTCATGGCGCATAGTGTTAAATTCTCCGTCCTGGCACCTTTATCAGAGTACCCAAAACAAATTGGTTTAAGGATTATCATTTTAATCACGTCTTTTCTCGGTATCTTCAAGTCCACTGGGAGGTTTGCCTCTATTTTTGCAATCCGTTTGAAATTAATTATAGATTAATTGAAATAAACTGTCCCTGCTTTACGCACACGTGAAGTTAGCAATACTGAATATTTCAGAGCAAGATTTCTCTCTTTCACACCAATAAATTATACTTGCACCCAGTCCTATGATTTCCACTGAGGGCGATGGTGGAGATGGGCAAGGAAGGGACATTTTTGATACTCGGGCGAACTCTGCCGGTGCGAATGCGTATAGCCTGAAAAAATAAACGAAAATGAATAGATCTAATGGCGTTTTATGCGACACTGAGAGACTTTTAGGAGGGGATAAATCACGGGAATAAACTCAAACATATGTTAACATAATACCTTTTCTCCCATATGCAAAATTTCCCACATTGATCGTTTACCTCAACTTATCTAAAATACAGTTATACATTAACAATGTGACGATAAATGATAAAAACAAATAAACAGCAGCAGCAGAAACAATAACTTATGATCCTACTACTACTAAAAATAATAATAATAATAATAATAGGTAACAACAATAATCATAATAATAGACCTAATCCTTCCTATGAATTTTTTTATTTAAATCCGGTGAGACTGACACATAGGTTTCAAACGATGTCATATGTAGTTATGCAATTTTTCAAACCCAGAGATTGCTGTTTCATAATAAAGGGAAGCATTTTTTAAATTATTTGTGAATATGATTACGGGTTATCAGCCAGGGGAGGATTGCACCGCATGCAACATTACAAGCAAGTTACCTTTAGACTTTAGGCTTTTAATATAACTCACAAGTTCGTGCGCGTGCGCCTGCACGAGCGAACACACACACGCGCGCACACACACACAAGCAAGCATTTAATCTTTGCACAACCTACCTAACGCACTGTACGTGGAGAGGTCGAGTGATAGTAATAAATGCTCACCTGGCGGCTGACGGAAGAGGCTAAGTGGTGCAGCTTGCGTTAAGACACCGCACAGTTAATGAAATATCTCCAAATGAAAGTAAGGACGCACGCACCGATAAGCCTGATGTGCTTTATATACCCGGGGAGCAAGCACTCCTCTTCTGATATTGTCCAAGTACGTTTGCATAGCTGGCGAAGTGGCTCTGCCTTAGATTTGCTACTAACATTGCACGATGTTTGTTTTCCCCCTGCAATGACGTGAGACAAAATATTGGCCATATGTTCGTCGGCAATAAATTGGTCATGAGAGCAAACATGGTTGCCTCATAAGAGCGCTTTTAGCTGATCCGTATTCACCGATTCATGCTACACTATTGACCAAAGTGCTATTACTGCCTTCTGTGTCGTTTTGATACACTTAGGCTGTGAATTGTCCAAAGCTGTTTATTATATCAAATAGCCAACAAAAAAAAAAGAAGGTTATTCACGTGGCTTTGGTAAACTTGCGGTTAAGAATGTCTCTGCCAGAAATCTCTACAATAAATCGCTCGGTTGCCATGATGTTGCACGGCCAAATGAGCAGATGTGGCATGTTCTGTTGGTTAAAACCCCGTTTACTTAAGATACCCTTATGCAATGGTTGATATCCGAGGTCAGAGGACTCCGGTATCACTGGAGGTCTACTCAAGGTGTGAAGCCACGGCGTAACTACATTTCCGATCAATCCAAACAGCTTAATGCTTCTTGTGAAGCTCCATTTCAATCTGACTGCATAGTCGATTCATTCCGAATATTGGGTAATTAATAATTAATTGGCAGACTTACAAAAAGAAAGTAAATATAGTAGATGTGTAAAGTTAAGCCTCAGTTGTAATTGAAGTAGGCCTATTACAGATTGCACAGATGGCTAATGCTAGGAGTAATGCTTTATCTAACGCTTAGATGGAAGATGTCTATTTAAATTACATGCATCAATATTTGTCATAATTTACTAAATAATACAGCATTGCAACTCTTCAACTGTAGCCTATATTTTATTTGCCTGCAATGAAGAAATAGCTTTATAGGTTCGATCATATTAAATGGCATCTACAGTAACTAACACTATTAGAAATGTCAGGCTCTGCCAGCTAACTTTTGCTAATGTTGTTGCTGTTTTAATTAAATAGAGGTCTTGTTATGAGATTTTATGAAGATTTTTATTATCATTTTTATCATAGGATCTAATTTCAGACAAATATAGACCTGTAGTGTGATTTGTCTCTCACAATTTATAGGCCTACATAAATTATTTATTTATTTATGTATTTATTTATTTATTCTGTACAAGGACAACATCTTCTGAAACTATGTATTCTTACTGACGACTGCAAAGAGTTTTAAAGATTTTATTGTGGACAACTCAGAATCTTTCCATCACAATGATGGTTTTGTTAAATACGGAGGGAGCGAGCATCAATCAGTGGAGGAATAGATTACCACAGGTTTTTGTTGGCCACCACTTACGGGTAAAAGACTGAGATTAGCCTCATGTTATCCTTGCTCTCGAGAGCAATGGCACAGTGTGACGAATACACATAAATAAATTGGTCTCATCACTGCATTCAGATTCCATATTAATCTAAAGTAGCTGGTTTGACTAGCAATGTATTTATAAAGCTCCTTGCCAGTACAAAAATCCTTTCCACTCATCCTGTTGTGAATCTTTGTGCCGTGGGAGTCCTATTATGACCACTCAGAGGGCTCCCTCAAAGACCTTCAGAGCAAGAATGGAGATGATAGACCCTTGTGGTCAAGCTATTAAGATATATCCCCTGCCAAAGCCTGATGACTGAAACACTTCAAATGAGCTGGACGGCCACATAAAGACACCAATGGCATGCCATTCTTGTATCTATCAGTTCAAGTTTTGATATATCAACCACTTGAGGAGGGTCGCTCATACAGAGAGAATGCTTCTCCAAACACAAATGCAACTGAGAGCTTCATTCGTTCTCAGCCAAGGGTGCACTTTTAGGAAAAATGTTTAATTAACACCAGGGCAGCCCTGTGCGTTTTCAATACAAACGAAGATCCTCTGCCTGGGAGTTGTCCACTCTTTACTTTTGGCTGGTTGTAATGGCCAGTGCTCTCCACTAAAAAGGTGCCGTTTTATCTGCTTCTCTAAAACGCCATCCCGTTAATAGTTCCTAAAGATTCCAGGTCACATGAATGGGGTTTCTGTGGTGCAGAGATTCATGGGAGTGATTTAAGTGTTTTAAGTGATACGGCCTGACGCTCGGGCTTTTGAGTACATCTGCATGAGATGAGCACGAGGGCCATAGATTGCGCTAGAGAAACGGGAGGTGTGATCAAGAGGAGATTTTTAAAACGGGTAGAGCTGCTTACCAACCATCGCTCCTGTTGAACATGTGCAGGATGTATACTATGCACAGCTCAAAGTCTGATGCATCTCTTTGTGGTAGTTACTGCAAAAAAAACATGGTTATTGTCAGGATAAAATGTTTTACTGAGAAAATCACTTGGTTTAGAAAATGCGGAATAAAAATAATCAGTAATTCGATCTATATGTAATATCCTTCATGAACTCTTGAATCTGTAAATGTGACCCTGGACCACAAAACCAGTCATAAGTAGCACGCTTATATTTGTAGCAATAGCCAACAGTACAACAATATGGGTCAAAATGATACATTTTTCTTTTATGCCAAAAATCATTAGGATATTAAGTAAATACCATGTTCCATGAAGATATTTTGTAAATTTCCCACCATAAATATATCAAAACTTAAATTTTGATTAGTAATATGCATCGCTAAGAACTTTATTTGTACGACTTTATAGGTGATTTTATCAATATTTTGACTTGCACCCTCAGATTCCAGATTTTCAAATAGTTGTATCTCAACCAAATATTATTATATCCTAACAAACCATACATCAATGGAACACTTATTTATTCAGATTCATTTTATTTGTGAAATGTATAAATCTCAATTTCAAAAAATTGACCCTTGTGACTGGTTTTGTGGTCCACGGTCACATATGTGTTCAAATAATAATGTTCAAATCTTTTGTTTTGTGTGTGTTTGTTTGAGTGGCTTTGAAAAAAAAAAAAAGGCTTGTTTGCTAACATTTGGGGTGGTTCTCTGCATTCAACCCAGTATATCCTGAGATAGGCTCCGGGACTCCATCTGACTGTATAAAACACATGGGTATAGAAAATGAATAGATGATTAGAATTAAACAAAGAGTATGAGAATGGAGATTAAAACATCAGCACAGTATGAAGGTTGTTATTTCCTTATCTTTTAAACATACAGAACCATGTAGACAAACAATCAGCCATTCAAGAGTAAGCAGTAGACACAACAGTAAAGAATAAATAATAAATAAATAAATAAATACACAGACAAGTAAATAAAACCCTAAATAAATATATGAATTTAAAAAAGAAAGAAAAAAAAAAAGAAAAGAAAAAAGGTAGATCGATCAGTTACACAGAAGAGTGAATTATTGTCTAGTAGTGATGTTGATACCTGATTGTTGGTGTGTTATGCACGTTAATTCTTTCTGTCATTATCTTCTCCAACACACTGTTACCTGAGATTGGTGCTTTGTGGTATGTGTGGTCTAAACTCTTAAATTTAGATTATGTTTAAAGGATTAGATTCACAATTAGTCAGTTAGCATTCTATAATATATTGTCTTGTATGTTGTCAGAAGAAAATGTTGTGGTTACTGTAGCTAAAGCAGCATCTTACAGGCCCTGAGAGGAGAAATGAAAAAGAAATCACAGAGCTGTTGAACAAAGCAACAGTGCATTCTGTGCAATGTTGAGACTTTCATTCCTTGGAGGAGAAGAGAAAGTATAGTAAAACTTAGGTAGCTAGGCAAAACAAAAAGAGATGTCTGGTGACGTCCGATGTAGTTGTGCTGCTTACCATTGAAAAGCTTTGATTCATAACGGCTGAATTCATCCAACTTGCAGCTACACAAACAAAAGGTAAAATTGGACAATTGTTGGAAGAATCGATTACTGGAACCCTGTTTCTGGAGCCCCCAACACAGCAACTTTTGTATGTGTTCCCTCAGCTCATTAGTAGCTTCAAGACTTGAAATGGATGTGTCAGAAAAAGAAGACATTCACAATGTGCTCCAGGAACAGGGTCGAAAAGAAAGCACTGGTGTGAAGAATAAATAATAGGACATTTGGATAGCAGTTCTTACTTATCCTTACTGCTATCTTACTACTTCTTACTGATGTTACTGCAGATAACTTAAGATTCAATTTTAAGAAATGGCTTTTTTACTAAGATCATGTAAGATTTCAATCACCAGAATGTTTTGTGATTCAAAGTTTCTGTATTTTAATAGTTTTGATAGCGCATTTACAAGTAGTTCACAAATGAAGAGAACTCAAGCTTTTATTATTAACTTATTTCAACATTCTGTAAGATGGATGGGGGGGGGGAATCGCTTTTACAGTGTAAGATATTTGTTCTGTGCTTATATTCTTTACTGAAATCCTGGGGTCACACAATTCATAAGGATGCACATGGTAATACACAAAAATGGTGCTTTGAAAAACAGCACAATAATAGCTGAAAAGACGAAATACTCCAAGGCACTCGTGTAGAAAAAAAGCCTTTAATAGACTGGGCTAAATCATTAAAACAATTAAAAGTGTAGATCTACGCGTTTCATTGTTTTAATGATTTAGCCCAGTCTATTAAAGGTGCCTTGGAGTATTTCGTCTTTTCAGCTGATATTTACCTCTAAATATCCAAAGAGCACCGTTGATTCACTGAAGAGAACAGTGCAGCATTCTTGGCCTTTGTTGTCTTGCTAAGCACAAATAATAATTTTATTTTCATATTTTTGTTACTCGGCCAGTGTTCGTGGGTCTGGTGTCTGGTCAACAGATGTTTACTTCATCCCAACTGCAAGCAATATAAATAGCATGTACGGCTGATATTTGCCCTTTTCCTTTTTTAGATCACATTTATAAATTAAAGTGCTTCAACTTCTGCGGGAATGGCAGGGGAAGAAGCACACAACTCACACTTACACTTACACTCTCACAGACTCTCTCTCTCACATAAACACGCACATAAACACACATACACATACTAATAGCAAATTTCCACTCTTTTATTAGCCCTGGGTCCAGTGGACCCGAACATCTTGTATGTAACATAAGTGCGTAGAGGGCGTGTATAGTGAGTGGTCATTGAAAATTTTTGTTCTGATGTATGTTCTTCATAGAAAATGAGCCAAGGCCAGTGAGTATGAGCTTGAAAATATAATTTTGCGTATCCTTTTTCTTTTGACAAAAAGTGAAAAGACCCGAACAGACCCGAACACCAATTAAATACACTGCACAAACAGTGCTTAAACATACAAGACACAGCGTATATCAAGAAATGGAGCTTTCCAAAGTAGTCTTTCAGTATACCATCTAAGAGCTGATTTGGAAAACAGTCAAAACAATTGCGCCAGTTCAACAGGTGACATTTTGTCAACTTTTTGCAACTTTTCTGCTGCGCTTTTTACGCCTGATACAATGATGTGATCCATCTTACTCCTGTGCGATCTTGAAAATGTTTTTTGTTGTTGAAGACTTCACCGCAGTTCTCTTGCAGTAGTATATGGCGGTCATATCCACAAAGCCTCTACCACTCACATTCTGTACAAGACTCATCATGTGCACATGGTAATCATTATGAACTCTCTCTCTCTTTCTCACACTCCCTACCTTTGCTCATGCGTCTGTGTGTGAGGCAGTTAAAGGTTCATCTCTTTTGAGGCCAGGCTACGCTCCTGCTCTTCTCCAGGTAGAACGGCCGTACAAAAAAACAGATGACCATGGTTTTAGTAAGGCTCTCCTTGAACCATGCATCACCCTAGAGAGACACGTTACCCATCTGTGTTTTCTGAAGCCTTTAATTAACACATCCTAAAAAAGAAAAGAAAAGCAAAAAATTCAATGTCCTCTCCACAGATGGGCAGCCAAATTTCAGGATAATTATTCTGTAAATATACTCTTTATACTCTGCCTTTGAGGGCAATTAGCATTTATTGTGAGGAGGTGAAACTTTCCTCAAAAGCGGTCAAGATGACAATTTCGAATGAAAGATGGAAATCCATTTAGAAAGGGAATAAGATTTGCGTCCCCATTCTGTAATACTGAAAAGGTGCTTTTATAAGATGATATCTATTGAAAAATAAAATGTCAAGGGCACAAGGAGAGCTCAAGTAACCTTAATTGGCCATCTCTTTTTTGTTGTTGCATATAAACACGAGTACTCACTGATGTCCTAACCACATTTGGTCTTCAATAAGGCAAAACACTCTTAAGCTTCGATTTGTGTGACAGATAACAAAAACCTCAATAGGGCAGTTTTCCATCTCTACAATATAAGTATGTCTGTACTGGGAAATCCAACCAATCTGCGCTGGTTACCCAGTGTTAAATGTAAAAAAGCTTGTAGCAAATACAGCGTCTCTGCTTATCAGAATAAGATTCATTTCATAAACATATTACTAACTTCCTGTTAGTGTTCTGTTTAAAGATTTCCACGTTCATCCAAACACTTCAGATGATTTAAAACAAAAGATCAAGGATTGAAAAATGAATTTTTCACCTTAGGGTTAGGGTTAAAAAAAAAAAGTGAAACTAGAATGGAATGAAATGCATTCCAGGATCTCTTATCAGGCATTTGCCATGTTTGATTACATATTGTATGAGTTAACAGGTGAATATAATTTTTAGCCAAAAAGGAGTGGCGTGACGGACGCTTGCAAGTTTGACATTAACATTAAGATTAATGACAATGAAAGTAGTTGCACAGGCATTTCTCAAAGAATTAAAGATCATTATATTATAATAAATAACAGGAAATGGCCGTAGAGGCCATGAGCTCATGTACTGCTGAGGAACAACTGAACAACTTCTTAACTTTGTTGTATGCAGTATGTGCTGCTACGCTAAGGCCTCTTTCCTATGCACAGTATATTGGAAGCTGGTATAAAACTATACTGCCGGGAAGCTAAAAATGTTAAAAAAAACAAAAAACTGGCCACCAGTGATGCCACCAGTACTCTGCAGAAGCGGCCGTACTGCTGCCATCTAGTGGCAAGAGCGTCACCATGCTCCAGGCCTGCTGTTCTGCAAAAGTCTAGCAGAAGTGCTGTATGCAGCACCATGTCTCACCATGAGGTAATTATTTCTTTTATCTACAGGTCACCGGCTGCCACATTCTCATTGGCCAGCACCTAATGGGCCATTATTTGAATAAATGGGGGTAACAGGGTGGGGCCGGTGACCCCCGTCAGTGCCATGAGCCTCTCCATATTGGCACACCTGCCGAGACAAGGTAACGTTTATCGGTGACACCTTCCAGAGCAGGAAGAGAAAAGAGACCCAATGCGGCTGTCAAGGTCAGGGCTCCGGGTCCAGCCTGGGCTCGCCGCATCCCGAATCCATCCATTTGCTAAAGCTACGCTCTTCTGGTTGCCTGGCTACCAACTAATAAAGGTGGCGAAGCGTGGCATCATGGAAAACAGAGGTAAGATGTTGACTTTGAGATAAGTACCTCTTGAAATTAAACAGTACCATCACATCACATTCTAAATAGCATTTTCAGAGGTGAACTTTCAATGGCCCATAAGGGGGTAAAATCTCTGTGTTCCGCAACTCACACAATAACTCGCATTTGCATAGCAGTTAGGTTAGTTAAAAGCAAATACTTATTAATGTTTTAATTATACCAAGTGAATGGGACAATATCATTATTGCTGTTTAGGGCTATTTTTCTAGTGTTTGAGAGTGTGCGTGTGTGCTTGAGGCTGGAGCACTCGGATGCCTCTTTATTAAAGTAAACAAAAAGATAATTATGTGTTCTCTTCCATAAACGGTATAGTGTGACGGGTGCTCACAAAATCACGGTGGAAATGGTAACTGGAGAGGAAATGGCTCTTAGTGTACACATGTGCTGTTCCTCTCTTTTTCAGTGGTGTAAAGGTCAAGGGTGAGGAAAATGTTTTGATGGCACTTATTATAACCAATCACATCTGCCACAAAAGTGACTCAGAGTGAGCGAGCGCCTCGAAGTGACTCTGTTTTGGCCAGAGCGAACTTTCTCAACCCACACAGGGTCTGTGCGTTTCGCCCACAACTAAGTAAGAGTGAATCTCCTGAGTGAGTAAACTGAATGTCCAAAGAAAAAAAAAGGATAAATAAATAAATTATTGGGGAAAAAAAAAAAAAAACTCTTTGGAATATTTAACAGTAGGCAAAGCCATTTGTATTTCACTGACTCAGAAAGAGATGCACTCAAATATACTAAGAAATTGGACTTAAAAATCGCAGGTATTTTTTTTAAACACGCATCATCAGAAATAGATGCAAACTAAAAATAGAAGAGTACATGTCTTCCATTAAGCAGTAAGAGTGTCTGTGCAAACGTAAAAAGTGTAGCAGTTATACACTCTAAGAAATGTCTGCAAAAATAGTATAACAGACACTATTAACAGATAATGTCCTTTTTTTTTATTTAGTCCTTTTATTTTAAGGTCCAATTCTTACTATTAACAAATTCTGAACTAGGACCTTTGCCTCTCCTAATTTGATGTTTAATATTAGTTAGTTAGATAGTTGTTAAGTTTAGGTAAAGGAACTAAAATATGGTCATTCAGAATAAGGCATTAAAATGTGCTTTATAAGTAACCAGCCAATATGCTAATAATTTCCTTGCTAGTTAATGGTGAGAAAAACTGTCCTTAAAATAAGGGGTCCCACTTTATATTAGGTGGCCTTAACTACTATGTACTTACTTTTAAATTAATTATTTGATACAATGCACTTATTGAGTACATACATGTTTTACATTGTACTTACATTTTTAAAAATACCTATATGTAATTACATCTGTAATTAATTTCTGTAATTACGTTCATAATTACACTGTTGACCCATCCCTTACACCTTAACTCACCCTTAAACCTACCCGTACCACCAAACCTGTCCCTAACCTTACCAGTATCCCACCTCAATAGAAGCAAAAGTGTTTTGCAATACAGTACGACCAAATTATGTACATTGTACTTATTTTTTGATAGTACATAGTAGTTAAGGCCACCTAATATAAAGTGTGACCATAAGGTGTTAACCATTTTAATTAATGTTTCTAAAACATACAAAAGTGTCAGCAAAATATTAAACAATTCATTAAGAGTATTTACAGCTGATAATAATGACAAAGACACAGCTCTGATTATGTGTCGTAATCATTATTAATAAAAAATAAAGTAGTACAGTGTATATGAAAAAAATGGGGCATTCAGAATTCATAAGGGATTCGGAAGTGAATAAAATATTTGCTGTCATGTTCACCTCTCCCACGGTAAGCATTCCTTTACCTGGCCGGACCCCTTTGAAAATGATGTCACTGGTAGGGCGCACTGACAGCCTGAGGCGATGCAATTAAGAGGATGAAAACACCCGGAGCAAAGGCTGTGTACATAGAGAGAGACTTAGGACAATGGGCAGGGCAAGCCCTATTCAGGCCTACATTTCTCAAGCACTGGCCTGGGGTCTTCCCCAAGCACCAAGAAGGGCTTTTGAGAGGGGTCCTTGGGTGAAAAGAGGATGGTTTATGTTGGGATGTAAATGTGTGACCAGGGAGGTGGACCGAGGGTGTTGCTAGGATGTTGCAAAGTGGCTCTGAAGGGCCCAACTCTTGTTGTTTGTGCAAATCGATGTGTCAGGCAATTATGTCGAATGACATCTCAAAAGATGGCCGATGGGGGTAGGCAGAGACTTGCTCTTATTACGGACACATTTACCAAAGGCACAACTTGGGTTGGATTGCAAAATGCTAATTGCGAGCTATTTGGATAGTAGCTGAAGTAAATCATGCATAGTGTGAAAAATTACTTTTCACTCCATACCAAGACCATATTATCTACATTTTAGCCACTGCATTAAATCAATAATAAAACAAGTATCTCCAGGGTCTGGTCCACCAATGACAAAACATGTAGACAGTACATATAAAAATACCTTGAAAACATCTAATTCAACCATCAATCTGTGTGAAACACAGAGCGAAAGAGTCAGTTTAGGATCATTTGCCCTCATCGACGCATCTAACTGCATGTCACAAACCACTCTGTTTAAACTCACAATGCTGTCTGCTTCATCTGCCACCCAGGTGTCACACTAGATCCCCCCACACACACTTTGTTTCTTCATCAAACAGTTCTACATTAGCATTTTTTCATTAACAAGACACTCTTATCATTCAAATTGTAGATTATCACTTGTCCTATAGCAACACAGGTTGCCCTTGACAACAACGAGGAGGTGGTGTTAAGGAGTTGTCTGGCAGATGAAGGGTGCAGTGGTTTAACCAGCTCTGAACACACTGCAATCACCATATAGTTTATTATACGGGTTAACGGAGAAACAATATTGCACACACTGACGATGAACATTGCACTTTTTAAAATAAAGATGCTTTATTGGTAATCTTTAACATCCATAGAACATTTTCATTGCACAAAAGGTTCTTTATAGTATATATATAAAAAAGTTTTTCACACTAAAAAAAGAAGTCCTTTTAAGAACTGTTCACTGTAAGGTTCTTTGGGAAACCAAAATTGGTTCTTCTAAGGCATTGCTATGAAAATCCCTGTTTGATCATTTATTTCAAAGAGTGTCACATGGCATCTAACCTACACTCTTAAAAATAAAGGTTCTATATTGGCATTAATGGTTCAAAAATTTACATTGCGCAAAATGGTTGTTCTATGTGAAAACCCACTTTTGGGACCTTTACTTTTAAGAATGTAATGGCTTTCTTCTTCAGACAGCAAGTTATGTGAATTTTCTGAGTGGACCTTCTCTATTAGGTGCAGTGGGATTTACAATAAAGAAAGGGGATGAAAAATTCTCCCCTTAAGTCATATAAACGTTTATGTACACTAATAGCAGGAGTAATGTAATAATAATATACAGATATATAACTACCAGTTGCGACAATAAAACACCTCAGAATGTAGCAGATCTGACGAAATGCAAAGATTAACTTCATGCTAATGAACAGGGTTTTAGAAATCATTTTGTGCACTAACAGCAATACACAGTATAATATACAGTATGTGTGCAAAATGTATCTTCATGGTTGGCTACATAGTTAATAACACATAAAGGTTTAAAAATGTATTACAATATGAGAACAGCGATGGCTATTCACAGACATACATGAGCTTGTAAGGTTATAGTGGCTGAAGTGCATATACATTGTGTTTGTGCAGCATAAACAAACGAGAATAATATTCACGTTATTACGCTGGCAAATGTATAAGTTTTGGTGAAATGTATGAATTTTTACAGTTCTAAATAATGGCAAACAGGATAAAAGTTGCAGGTATGTCAGGTAACGTAATCCTTAATGATTTGAATGAATAAATAATCTGAAATTCTGTGCTTCATCCAGTTGTATCTCGAAACAGGATTTAGATGAAATGCACTAGTAGGTACATACAAATACAAGACAGAAATGTGATAAAACAAATGATGCACCCTCAAAACAATGCTGTTCCGTTGGAAGTCTTTTTTTTCTTCTGTCATGCGTCACGTATAGAGGAGTGAGCTGGTAACGTGTGTCACACTGGGCTCATTCCCTCAGCGGCAGTTTGTGACAATCAGTCCGGCGAAGATAAGAAGCTGATGGATGGTCTGTTGGAAATCAGCATCTCATTAAGTCACATGAACTAAGACAATGAGTGTACATGAGGCAACAGCCTTCTCTTTAAGTGAGAGGAAAACAAAACTTTCCTTTCTAAAATATATTTATATATTTATAATTTGTGTGCTTTTATTAGCCAGGAATTATCACTTCAAAATGAATAGCACATTATTAAGTCTTCTAGTGGCTCTTAGGGTGTTTTATCAGGGGTTTGTATCAGCGTGCAATTCATCTAAAGCCATTCTTCACTCTGAATATGTTTTATATGAGGCCCCATTTATCATCGCCTGTCAGCTCTTAAACGCAGCTTTATTCGGTGTAGAGTTATAAATTGGAATCATTAAACAGTTTTTCATTTAATCTGATGCAATAACTGCCTCGCTTTTATTGGCCTGTGAAAGGAAAATAGTAAATACAATTGTCTGTCAAGATGAGCTGAGATAGTGGTGAGTTCCCTGCTCTCCTGGGCGTTTGCTGTTGAAATGAAATTAGGCTGAGCAACAAGGAAGCATCAGTGTCATGGGGGGTTTTGGAAAGAACTAGGCTGAAATCAGAACATGGAATTGGGAGAAGCACCACGACACTCCACCGAACTTCATCACAAATTCAAACAGTGAAATCTTTGTTTTTTTTCCTTTACAGTCAGTCCAAAGGGCTGTCTGTAGTTTGAGATGCGAATGTGGTGAAACTGGTGATACGCAGCGACTATGAACCATATAATGCCTGACCTCTGCGAACTCAATCAGATTTTAAATCGCAAACCTGCTAGTGTTAACCAGAGTGCACCGACCTACATCAGGTAAATGTAAAGAGTTTTGGTCTGCTCTATTTGTAGGATCCATTTTCAACAACATCTATCAGTAAAGTTAAAAAAATGATTGTGGTCGGTAAGAGTTGTTGCACTTATTTGACCTACATTGATTCATGATATGAAGTGCAGCGAGACATATACAAAAGCGCCATGGAGAGTTTCACTGTAACTCTTTAGTGAGAGTTACATTTCGACACTTTTGAAATGTTGCTTTCTTAGCTTTAAAGTTGAGCATAAAAATGGATGGATGGATGGATGAACAAAAAATCAATGAAATACAATCTACATTTCTAAATTAGAATATTTAAACATGACCTTCAGTACAATTCAGTACAAAAACACAACTTTTATAGTCTGTTTGTTTAGATTAGTATTCACGTCTGATGGCGGTTAGGTTAGAAAATCAGCTTTTACTGTCAAAAGATGATTCTGAAGATAAAACAGCATATATTTTTGAATGGTGTATGAAAACAAACAAGACTAAGTGAAATGTCAAGGTGAAAAAAAAAAAAACATGTATAGGTCATTTAGAGTGACATCCTTTAAAGCTAAGCTCTTCTTTTAAAGGTTAAAGGACAGCAAGCATTCTGAAAAATGAATTGAATGGAAGCCTGTGGGGATGCAGGGATGTGGAAGAAATGCAATGTACACTGTAGACAATAAGTGCAAAAACTGTTATAAACCTTTGCATAAATTCAAACCTTGCATTGCATTGCATTAGGCCTACTGGTATTAGACAGATAGAAACTCTTAATAATGCACTGTCTGAAATAAGGTTAGAAAAACATTTTTATTGATTGTGGTGGTTATTAAGCCTCTTTTTAAGAAACCACAACTAGACCCTAGTGAACTGACAAATTATAGACCCATTTCTAATCTTCTGTTTATCTCTACAATTTTAGAAAAAGTTGCTCAGTTGTACTCCTTCTTGCAAAAAAATATCTCTATGAAGATTTTCAGTCAGGTTTTAGGCCCCATCATAGCACAGAAACTGTGCTTGTTAATATCACAAATGACTTGCTTCTTGCGTCAGACCAAGGCTGCATCTCATTGCTAGTTTTACTTGATCTTAGTGCTGTGTTCGGCACTATAGATCATGACATACTCATAGATCGACTACAAAACTATGCAGGCATCCAAGGGCAGGCTTTAAGATGGTTTAGATCCTACCTGTCCGATCACTACCACTTTGTTTATTTAAATGGGGAGTCATCTCAGTTATCACCAGTAAAGTATGGAGTGCCACAAGGATCTGTTCTAGGTCCTCTGCTATTTTCAATATACTTGCTGCCACTTGGTAATATTATTAGAAAACACGGGATTAGTTTCCATTGTTATGCTAATGATACTCAACTATATATCTCAACGAGACCAGATGAAACTTCTAAATTATCGAAGCTAACAGAGTTAAATGTAAAAGATTCTCCTATTGAATTCAGATAAGACAGAGATTTTACTTATTGGACCAAAAGGCCGTACACAGAATCTCTTGGATTACAATTTGCAATTAGACGGATGTACTGGTACTTCCTCTACAGTCAAAAATTTGGGTGTTATATTAGACAGCAACTTATCTTTTGAAAACAATATTTCTCACGTTACAAAAACAGCATTCTTCCAGCTTAGAAACATTGTCAAGCTACAAAATATGTTACCTGTTTCTGATGCAGAAAAGCTAGTTCATGCATTCATGACCTCTAGACTGGACTATTGTAATGCACTACTAGGTGGTTGTCCTGCATCTTCAATAAACAAGCTACAGGTAGTCCAAAATGCAGCTGCTAGATTCCTTACCAGGTGAAGAAAATATGATCATATTACCCCAATTTTACAGTCTCTGCACTGGCTACCTATTAGGTTCCGCATCATTTGGCTCCCAAACTCTGGAATAGCTTTCCAGATAACGTTCGGGGTTCAGACACACTCTCTCTGTTTAAATCTAGATTAAAGACACATCTCTTTAGCCAAGCATTCAAATAATGCATCTCATTATATTGTACTGCAGTTATATCTGATCATATGCATATTATTATTCTTTAGCTTGGGTTAAACAAATATTTTTTGCTTGGTTGAACAGCAGCTACGCTAATTATGTCTCTGTTTTTTTGTTTCTGCCACGGGATGTAACTAGGAATTACACAAGCTTCAGTCTGGATCCAGAACACCTAAGAAGAGATGATGCCAACCCCTCAGAGGACCTCAAATGATGCCAACTCGGAAACAACATACAGCACTACCGGATTTTGCTATAAGTTGATTGCAACACATATAATTCATTACTGTAAATAGTGTTCATTTTCTGAAAAATAATTTTTTTGATTTTTACCATTCATACGTCAACTTGGCAGTCACCACTAGTAAACCACTACTAAATATATTGTACAAACAACTTAATTTTTTTGTAGAGCTGCTTTGCAACGATTTGTGTCGTAAAAAGCGCTATACAAATAAACTTGAATTGAATTGAATTATCTTGATTTTTTTTAAGGAACAAAAAGACTTTAGTTAAAAACGTCATGAAGATTTGCGTATTACATGCAGCATTTTAGAGCTGTGCTGCAGGAGGTTTCATTCCTTGCATGCAAGATATTTCAAAATGATGCAAAATGTCACTATATTGGGAGAAGAGTGCCACCCTCTGGCCTGATGTTTTATTTCGCTTTTTATTTATTCATGTTTTTTTAAGTTCTTTTATTCACTAATCAAAGCTGAATATTTGTCATTAGCAAAAAGATCTGTACAGCTGAGAAAGTCTTTAGTAAATGCTTTTCTGTCCTCTTTACTGTGTGCATCACAGGCAGCCTCTTTCATAGCATGGTAATGAGGACAGAGGCGAGTTTAGCCTACAAGCATATAAAAACCCTTGGCCTTGTAAACACTCAATGAGAGAAAGCGTGTTTCTTTGGTCAGCGCTCCAACAACTTGAAAGTGAAGAACTCAATTACAGGTGTAGAGCAGCATGTGAGGGTCAGCCACTTACATTTCACCCCAGTTTATTTCTGTCTCACTCTTTGAGCGCTAGTCTAACAGAACCTAGCTCCACTCGCTATCCTTTACTGCCATCTTCTGGCCGTTGAAATGAAGATTTCTACAACGTCATCAATAAAAAAAACCCTGCAAGACTAGTGGACGCATTTGGGGGGAAAAGTAGCAACCTAGCCAAGTAAAAGGCATTTTTGACAATACAAAACCTAATTTAAATGTGCATGGTGTTTTTTTCACCAAGATTTTTATTCACACAATAGACTTAAGATGTGATACAGTGATAGGCACAGACAAAAAGGCACCACAGAATCAACCATCTTCATCTTTTTCTTTTTTGGTATGTTAAATTAGGTAAAAGTTGCTCTTTAAGGTAACACTTGAGGTTAACAGTTTTACAGAGTGCAGCAAAAAATAAAAGTGCAAAACAGTTAAAGCCAGGCTTGACAAACTAGCTTGCTTAATTGATTGATTGACTGATTAATTGATTGACACGTTGGTGATTTCTATTATCCGAGACAATTTGTAAAATGTATGTCTGTTAAGATCCTCATTCACTCATCTCATTATAATTTCTTCTTTAAGAGAGTAGTACTTCAAAAGTAAATTCTAGTACTTCACAAATGACCAGCATTAATGTAAAATTATAGTTCGAATGTCTTTTTGCTGTGGTGAGAGACGTCTAAAACTGATTGTTCAGTTTTACTGAAGTCCAAACTTGTCCCAAACATTCCACTATTATTGTATCGCTCTTTATTATTTATTCACCCCTACAGGTTCATGTTTCCACCAGTGGGTTTAAGGTGTTTATGGGTAAACACAACTGAGATTGAGAACTGTTGTACATCGACAAGGGTTTATGACTCAGTCCTGCCCGTGTCTTACTTGTTCGTAGTCTCTTTTTGGAAAGCTTCAGCAAAGAAAGTTTCAGAAACAGGATCTCACTGAAATTAATAATAAAATGGTTAGTTATCCCTAGTGCAAAAGAAATATACTAAAATGGATTTAAGATACCTTTGTTTCAAACTACATTTACATATGTTTTACTTACTTTTGTAAAATACCTTGCAATTGTACTTTTAGTAAACTAAACTGGTATATTTAAAAACTGCTAAATTGGAACAACTAATTTTATACTTAATGCACTTCAATTGTGCGGAAGTAGTGCTGAAGTCCAACTAAAGATATGCTTAAGTATATTTGAGTGTGCTAAAGTAGGACTATTGCTTTACACTTTAAATATTTAGCATTTAAAGGCGATACGATTTAAAGATCATACAATCCTCATTAATAGTGACATCAAAACATATTTTAGGCTTAATATTAAGAAATGTGCATTGTGCCCAAGCAGTACTCCAAATAAAGTTTAATTACAATTTTTATATCAGTAAGTCTTGAGTGAAATGTCTGTAATAAGTTAATAGCCGTGAACTATACTTAGTATAAAACAAATGCATTTTAAATCTATTACTTTTTCACTAGGGACATTAAAGGTGTTTTGGTTTCAAAAAAAACAAAACAAAAAAAACTAGCTTTACAAACGAATCACTTTTTATATTGCATATAACAATATAACAAACATCACTGATATGTTTCTATGCTGTTAAAACAGATCTTTTGTCATCATTAAATACATGTTTATATGTTTTTAAAAATAAAACAAGATCACATGCAAAAACCAAATGTATAAAAATAAAGAAAGACAAACAATGAAATCGAGCCACACTGTCATGGTAACATGTTTTTCCAATACTTTAACTCATCAAAATAACTCAACAAATTTCAACTTTATTTTAATGTCTGTTTAAATGACTTGTTCATCCAATTTGATTATACTTACAAACATAAGGCAGCAACTAAACTTTAGTTTTAAGTTGAAGTAGGTGGAAATATTTTACAGTGATCACCTTTTGTGAATCTTGTAGCATATTTCACCTAATGCTGTGTCTCCTTTATAACCTGATTGCTATCATGTCATCACTCATACTGCCTTATTTAGACTCTCACTTGAGAACTTGATATGACAGCAGAAAGGGGAAGTTTTTTTCCAACCAGTGTGCAAATACTAAGCCCTTATATCCTGCTCAAACTCTTTCTATCACTTCTATCCTTTTTTTCAGAGTCAGTCCTTAGCAACTAATATTGTTTGACCAAAATTTGCACAGTACACAATATACACACACATACACAGACAAAGTTGTAGTTGGAGACTGTGCTGACTGAATTGTCTCAAAATAATTTATTTTCATGTTCATTGAAAGATACAAAGAAAACACATAAAGTGAATCATTAATCATTGACTTAGTCATTGACTTGCCTGGCTGCCTGGGCTCCTGGTCAAGGAAAATAAATAAATAAAAAAATAAATAAAAGGTGACTTGATCCAAAACTTAACCACAAATTGAGAGAAACAGATAAATCATTGTGTATAACCTTAATCTAAGTATTGTATCCTGTGATAATAACGTTAAACTATTTACACTGGGCCTCAAAAACAGCAGCTTACATAAACTCATTACACACCATTAGTCCTCACAGCTGATGTGTCACTGAAGGGAATCACGAAACTAATTTGGTCTTGCATTGATTCAAAGTCTTTTAGCTCCACCATGAAACACACTTGTCACATGACATTCAACAACATGGGTAGCATAAAGAAGTAATCAATTCGGATATTGATTAAAAATTCATGGTCATGAAATATTACAAAATTTTACATTTAGGGACAAATGTGACAACACAGGTATGTTGATGTTCATCAAGGAAAAGGGCTCCAGCACTCAATATATTACTAAATCTGAATTTAGATAACTAGTACTATACTAGTAAATACTAAAACATGTCATGCACATGACTAAAATCTAACTAAAAGTTTCATTATACAAAACTTTCATTATTTTGTGGGGGTAGTAATTATATTGTCATAAACAACAGATAATGGCAAGGTTTCCTGGTACAGTTACAAATAATACTCATCATAATTTGCATTGTACTTTAACTAGCAATGGATTAATGTCAGTTTCCCAAAACAAGCATGTAGATGGTTCATTAAAGTGTGTTGTTACAGGATGTGTCTGCTATGAAAGGTAAACCTATTCTTGGCAACACCTGAGGTATTTTTCTTTATGTGTAATGGTAAAGCTTTAGAATGTGGAAATACTGAAATATCCAAAAAGAGCTGGTTAAACATACATTTCAATAACATATTTCATATCACCAAATTAAATCTGAAATTAATGGAAACATTTTTGCTTCTAGTATGCAATATGCATACAGTTCAGATGCACTGAACTATAACTCCCCACCCCCAAACGCACACACACACATACATATCTAATCACGCAATGCACCAGCCACTTTTACAGCTGCTTTCTCTTTTGCACACTGTTTGCACTACAATGTAAATATATTTAAAGTCTCATGTGCGTGATGTCTTCGTTTGACGTATTGTATCTTATTTATTTTTAATGCTTGTCTTAATACGTGTCATGTTGTTATCTTACACTGCGGGTCTGAGGGAAAAGAAATTTCAATTAAATTTTAAAATGTCCTGTACATAAAGCAGAATTGACGATAAGGTTCACTTTGACTTCAGCTAAAATTCGTCTAAAATATAAATAATAAATAAATAAATAAACAAATAACTTTAAGGTTGGTTTAGCTAATTTACATGCATCTTTCTGCCAGTGCCTTTGTAAATAAGCAACTTTCTTTCAATACAGCTGCTATATTGAGCCTTGCCATTTAAGCACTGCAGAATTTTTTATTCCTCCTTTACTGTCTCTGGATGAACAAAGGACAAAGCTCGATCAGTATGCAGGAGTATTTCTCCCAGACATGAAAATAGTGTAAACGTACTGTCAAATGAGATTTTTTTTTTTGTTTGTTTTTCTAGAATCTTGTTGACAGTGTTGGGGAAAGTTACTTTTAAAAGTAATGCATTACAATATCACATTGCTTCTTAAAAAGTAACTAATTACGTTAGTTACGTTTTATGGAAAGTTCAACACTATTCCGCAATAAAGTTTAAACACAGATGTGTTACTTTCGCTTATTGGTATGGTTGAATTGGATCACTGAAGGTCAGTAGCAAAGACATTGGTTAATAAAATGGGATTAAAGACTTAAATTATATTTGTCTTATTTAACATATTTAGGTTTGCAGGTTTGTATAATATTCTGAGTTTGCATTTGACTGTTTTATTCATTTTGAGGAACACTTAACCTGTTTTTGTGCAAGTTAGAAGAGTAAATGCATGTTCACATTTAGTCTAGAACTACAGTAACATCATGTTTACACAGAACACACAACACCTCTGCACTTGCTGATTTCTTTCAACATGAACAAAGGAGAGTTATTAGTCAATACATGGGAAAACAAAGTAACTGGTGTTACTTATTTGAAAAAGTAACTCAGATATTTCAGATATTAAAATGTAATGCGTTACTTTACTAGGTACTTGATGTGTTACCTCTAACACTGCTGGTTGATACGCAAATCTTATTTTAACTTAAAGGTTGATGTGTGCAATTTTCTGGATGTTAAAATTTTTCCTCTTATCAGAGTGTAGTGTGAAAAAACAAGTATAAGCACTGTACAGAAGGTCATTCATATTTCCCCAAAAGTGTGAGCTGTGTGAAACTCAGTTGACTCAATCAGTCAACAACACATGGAATTTGGGGTGGAGCTACCTGTTTGACTGACCAATGGTGAAAAAGTGTTTATAAATGCTAATTTTATTTTGTGTTTGTCCAGCGGCTCCAAACATGCACACTTCACCTTGAAGTTGCTCTCATATGTAGCATTGTCTGGTTGGGGTATTAGTTAATAAAGATATTTTAAAAGTAATCCACAAAAATCAGGCTGTTTTATTAGTCTTCTAAAGAGACATTTTAAGGTCACTTTATATTATGAACAGATTTAATTTAGGCTTTTTTTTACACATGATTATTGATCAGTGCACATTATACAGAGCGCATCAAATATGGTAAACTGAAACTAAAACATGCCTGACGCTCGAGAGCCAATAAAGTTGTGGTCATGTCTCTTCAGAAGACTTGGAATAAATTGCTCTATTCACAAAAATTACTTTTACAATATCTTAATGAACTTTTTAAAGCTTGAAAGTTTTGGTGGAATGGACTTCCATCAATTGGTTGGGCTATTATATCTCAGGTTTCAATAAAAAAAAATATGTAAAAATATGGGTGAACTGTACCTTTATATAACAGACACACCCAAAATATGCAATGTTGGAGCCCTCTACACTGTAAAAAAAAAAACAAAAAAACAAAAAAAAAGATAAAAATAAAACAAAAAAAATAATTTTATTGATTTTATAGAATTTTATTGATTTTATTAAAAATATTTTATTGTAACAGCAGCGTTTTAGGTTTTAACCTAAATTCACATTTAAACACTGTTGTTTCATTAACTGATATAATGTTAATGTACCAACTTATTGAAGTAGTAAAATCTGTTTTGTACCTTTGTAATACTTTGATAACCACCAAACACAGGTAATGATGAGAAAGTCACATGATGAACCAAAGTCCTTCACAAGCACTTTTTAAATATTAACATGTATAGAAGGTGCACAGAGTCATTTACACAAACACTAAACACCATCATGGTAACACATGAAACTGAAATAATGCAATAAACATTAATTTAACAACATTAGATGTAGCATACAACCCTATTGTATGAAAATTGATGAGAAAAAACTAAGAAGAAACAGTTATTTTAAAACAAACAAACAAACAACAACAAAAAAAAACAACAACAACAACATAAAAAAAAAAAGTAACACAGGGAATACTGGGAATGTCAGTTTACGGTTACTCACTGTTCGCTTCCGAAAACGGTATACTGCCGTTACTTTTTTAATTTTACTACCGTAAAATTACATGCAATGTCCAATACAGTTTTGTATATAGTAGGGGAATTTACTGTTAACCATTTAACAGGTTTTTACTGTAGCACTTTTACAGTCTTTTACCGTTAAATTCACAGTCATTTTTTACAGTGTAGGAACATGGTTGAGAAAATAGACGTTGATGCTGTATTTAAAATAATGCATTCAAAATGGTACAAATAAGTCCTAATGACAATATAAAATAAGGTATGTCATTATGAAAGTTTGTAATTTGCCATTTTGCTGACAATACCTTCTCTATTTAAACCTACTACAAATAGGAGCAGATACGACCATTTTTTTTTTTTTTAATTCACAGTGGTAAAGCCATGTGGCTTAAATCTATAACCCATTACAGAATACCATAATTTCATAGTGAACAAGACATTTCTATATACTGTATAAACACTCTTGAATTATTTATCCCTTTATAATATTATTCTTTTTAATAATAATGGGCTGCTTGAGTATGACAGAATTTTAATTTTAGTGTAGAATAGCATGTAAAATCTACAACACACTGATGATATATTATCATTATGAAGACTTAAGTTGGCCTGTTGCTCATTTGCTCCAGTAAATGGGTTGAATTCCTAAGTTATTCATTGTCATTTACTTGCATGTTTGCAAGCTTCTTATGATGAAATTTTAGCTTAGTATATACTATACAAAACATATCCAGATTTTTTAACAACTTTAGAATTTCAGCTTTTGAACTGTAATAATGATTGATAGTGAATCACATGAGTCTTATTTAATAATTAGCATAATACCAGGCACAGAGTACACACAGTAACTGCTAAGTAATTGGAGGCTGCTGTTAAGTCATTAAGGATGTTGGTATAGGCCTTTACCTGTAGATACCCAGATTACCAGCAGTGTGCTGTCATCTTCCATCAAGGCTCGCCTTACACCTCTCCTTAAGAAGAAAGGATGATGTATGGGTCTCTGTGCTCCGAGCTTTTAGAGATTACCAGAGTTTAAATTTTAATATCCTGGCCCAGTCTTGTGTTATCCGTGTCACTTAATTTTAAATAGCTCAGTGTTTTACTTCAGAAAAAAAAAATTCTATGTGTGTGCAAATGTATATGAGAGGGGGGTACTGTACCAAAAGATCGGGTTCACACTGACAAGCCCAGACTGGCTTCTAGCTCTTTCTGTCTTCACTCAAAAGAAACATGTTTTGCTACCTGCAGTTTTTCCCCCATTTCGCCCTCTGAAGAATAGTTTCATGTCATCTGCCTTGCAAAGAGTGGAAATCCCCTTGTGTAGATGAATTTGTATCATTTATTTTCTCAACAAGACCACTAGTGAATATCAAAAGTTAACATGTTGAAAAGCAGCAGGTTTCACCATGCGGAACGTCTTGTCATGTACATCCTCTTAAACTGCCAGTTGCTGGTTTACATCCCAAAGCATAAAAGAACTGTAAACAAAAAAAAAAGGAAGTTGTTAGTAAATACTGTAATTTTAAAAAATGTATATGGCATGAAGTCTTGATCCTAAGAAATAATCGATTCACAGACAAGCAAGTGATTTTAAACAGTTCTAATATAATTAATACAGTAAACAGCTCCTGCAGTCAACCATTGAGATACAGTTAAACCACATTTATTCAAACATGATTTATATTTTAAAATTTTTAGCTTAACTGAGTGTTTGCCTTAAAACAGAGGCTGCACAAATGTGTTTTTATTGGCAAATTAGGTATAGGTTTTTTCCAAAAAATGATATTACATTTATTTAGCATTTTCCTCCACAAGAGTGAAGTTTGATGAATCCATGTGTGACTGCACAAACAAGCTGCCATTATGTGAACATGGGGCTTAACATATGCAGCTTTCAACAAATCGTCCGAATGACAGACGACTAGCGGCACAGGTTTGTGTGTATTTCAGGAAGTCAGTAGCCCTTTTATGTGAAACGTGGAAGCAAGACCTATGCTGAACACCCAAAACAAACCCATGGCTTGGGCCGGCTGGCACCCACACAAGGGCAGAAATAAGGGATGGTATTTATATATGTCTGGCAGAAGCCTGAGAATGGTAAGCGTGGAATTTCTGCATGCACAATGTGTCAAAATCAGGCCAATTTTGAGCTCCTTATACCCACGAAATTTGTAATAGTCAGTTATCATAAACGTGTATATATATATATAATTTTTTTTGTACATCACAACATTGCCATTGTAGTTAGAACCTAAACACAATTTGGTGCCATTTACCAAACCATGAACATTTAAAACCAAGGTGACGTCTACACTAGGGTTGTTTATACAGTAGGTTGTTTATAGGATAGGAACTGAAGGACAACTGATGACTGGTTTAAAATTTTCCACCACTAAAAGCTACTAATTCTTTCTGAGATCTGAGCTTGTTTAACTTACTTTTTCTTTAAAATTCCAATGTCACAACTATGTTATTATACTGGTCACACTGATATCCAGTGTGGCCTTCAGATGAAGACACAAGGTTCTCATAAGCTCATTAATCTTGAAAGGAAAAACTGTCAAAACCATACACTGCCCCTATGCCTGACATAAAAAAGGCATTTTTGTAGCCTTGATTTTGGTTTGGAGGAAAAAGTTATCACACAGCCTGTCTATACAGTAAATCTTGAGATTTTTACAATGTTGAAATGAGTTTGTTTACTAATGGATACAAAACAACACAAATCTTCTAGATAAAGCATGTGGAAACTGATAACAGTCCTTTGAACTGAGTTACTGAATCATCAAGTCAGAGAATAACTGAGTTAGGGCTTGTTCACACCAAGAACAATAACTATAACGACAACTAAATGCACAATATCGTTGGAATAACTATAACAATTAAACATTTACATCTAATCAGAATCCACCCAACTTTAAAGAGCTTGCCTTGAGCATTTATGACATAACTACAGTGTGAGCTTATAGCCTACACTGTAAAAAACAATTTGTTGAGTCAACTTAAAATAATTTGTAACCTGGCCACCTTAAAATTTTAAGTTCAGTCAACTCAAAAAAGTTTATTCAACTTGAAATGTTAAATTATACTAAGTGACAACTTAGATATTTGCGTTGAATCAACCTAAAATTTTACTTACCCAACTGTTAAGTTCAGATTGTGTTTTTATATTTTACAGTGTAATAAACAGAATGTCACCATGACCTGGTGTGCATGCTAATTTTTGAAATTGGTGTGAATGGGCCTTTACTGTTCAGCATTGTTCAATGAACAGTTATCTCCTTATATTCACAGTGCAATATACTCATCAAGTCTGTGCTGTGAATTTGAGGTTTGATTCATTAGAATTAATTATAAGATAAATAACATTGATAATAGAAGAATGGAGAAGAATCACTGATCACTGAAATTATATATTTAAACTTAAACTAAATTAGAAAAGATTCACCCATGTATCTTTACCACATACTTTACATGTTAGGTTAAAGGAGTTCTCTAAAAGATTATGGCTTCCTTGATTAATTGAAATGAAGTCTCTTTCAAAGTTAGCGTTTCCCATACAACGATATAACTCGCTGATTAACCAGTACGATGCATTGTTGTGGAAATGAACTGGTCACATCTCCATCGTTTGAACCACATTAGTTCAGCATGTGGTGAGGTAATAACTACTGCTATTTAACTGATTAGATCTCTAAGATGCTGCTTTATTGAACATGGCAATTGATGACTAATTTACTATTTTTTTTTCCTATTCATTTTGCTTTATTTGATGTTTGGTTCCCTCTTATGTCATACTCCGGGGTTCCCCAGGCATTTATGCACATGCGCACTCAGCAAAAATGGCGCTTATCGAGGACGCACAAAAAATACATAGATTAAAATGCATTTATAGTTATATAGAATGGAAGATATAGATTGTACTGTGTGTTAACTTGCTTATTGTGCCCAAGAGCATAATTTATTGAGCCCATATGTCTTACTAACAAGAAACTATGCTTCTAACCACAGGTCGAGAGTTGTAGTTCCAACCACGTCAGTTTGCGCTGCTGTGTGCGAATGTTCATTTGAACTATGTTTTCGGGAAACACTGAAACGTTAAACTATGTTGGTAACGACAGAACTTGCGACCATAGTTGGCTAACGATGCTTTTGAGAAACGCACACCTGAAGGAGGAAATTCTGTAATCTCAATAACTGCTTGCCACACACACATTTAAATAACACATTTCCGCAACAAAATCAGATATTATCTGTTCCATGAATGTTGTTTCTTATGCTCAAATAGCCTTAAAAGTTTATAGGTCAAGCTCAACCAACCATTGTGTATGTGCAGTGCTTAACCCTTATCTCAGAACTGACTGTTTCTATGGCAACCAGAGCTCCTAACTGCGGCTGCAGTGAGGTAATGACTTTACCAATCGACGACGGCTCTTTTATTTATAACGCGGGACATATTCTGACATATTTCGTGTTGTGATATCTCCCATTCATAAATAGCCTAATGTGAGTGCATCCTCTTTGTATATTAAAAGTACTTGATTGAAAGCAGAAGTGAGTGTTCTTTTCCAAACTAATTTTATGCTGGCAACACAAACTGACAAAACCCAGCTGTTTTCTAAAGCCGTATTAAAACTTAGCGGGCAAGAAGATAAAATGGACACAACACTAGTCTGCTGAATGTTTCAGCCATTAAAGATGACGTAACTCACTGATTAACCTCCATAGTACTATGCATTGTTGTGGAAACGAACTAGCTAGTCACAGACATTATAGATCTATAGTTGAACTATAGACATTAGTTCAACAATGTAAGGTCGTTGTTAATGACGTCACCGAGTAATAACTTCTGCTATTTAACTGATTAGCGATCTCTAAAATGCAGCTATATTGAACATGGCATTTGGTGACTAATTTACCATTTTTTGTTCCCTGTCATTTCACTTTATTTGATGTTTGATAGCGGGTTCCCTCTTACGTCATACTCCGGGGTTCCCTTTTATGCGCATGTGCACTGTTCAAAAACAGCGCTTACAGAGGATGTGCAAAAATACATAGATTAAAATGCATTTATGTTTAGATAGATTGGAAGATATAGATTACACTGCATGCTAGTTTGCTTACTGTGCCTAAGAGCATAATTTATTGAACCTATCTGTCTTACTAACAAGGAACTATGCTTCTAAACACAGGTCGAGAGCTGTAGTTCCAACCATGCTGTTTGAGAATGTTCGTTTGAACTATGGTTTCGGAAAACACAGAATCGTTGAATGATGTTCAGACAGAACGACAGAACTTGCGACCATAGTTGGCTAACGAAGCTTTTGGGAAACGCACCCCTGACCACCACTTTGTTTGTGTGTGTTGATGTTGTCCCAAATGTTGTTTTAGCGTAATTATGTATTGTCAATTGTCTTTCAGTTCAATAAAAATGAATAGAAAACAAACTTAGGAATCACATAGGGGTTTAAGGGTTTTTTTTTTATGAGTCAGTTAAAATGTTTGTGATTTCACCAGTGAAACTATCGAAGTGAAACTACTTTATTAGACAGAGGAACAGCTTTGTTGATGCAATTCCTGTTCGCGCCGCAAACAAAATTTATGTCACACTATTTTCATGTTCTGTCCTCTTATCCCTGCATGAATAATAAGGTGTGTAGGCGCCAATAGCCATGTGGTTAGTGCGTCAACATATAACGCAACTGTGCTCATGGTGAGTTCGATTCCCGCCTCGAGGTTTTTCGCCGATCCCGCGCCCCTCTCTCCTCCCACTTCTTTCCCGTCATCTCTCTACTGTCCTATCGCAATAAAAAGCACACGCAAAAAAGGAAAGCTTAGGTGTGTTACCTGTGCAGTGGTGTAATTTGCTCACAGCACTGGACAGACTTGAAGCAGCGCATGCCGGGTAGAACTAAATTGATTAAGTTTACTGCTGCTTATGTGTACAGGTTTATTTGTTTTACTAACTGGTCAGTGGAGGAGATATTCGCAAATATTTTCGCAAAGCATTCTACATGTTTAAGTATCAAGAGAATAAAAAAGCTTGCTTTCTGATGTCCATGTAAATAAACTAAAATAATAAAATAAACCCAATGATCTTAAACTGATTAATTAGTAGATACAATTACCACAAGCGATTTGTCATTAACAAAAATGAACAGTTGTTGAACTGCCTTACTGAACAAAGGTCTTTCAAACGGATGTGCAACAAAGTTACTTCGGCTTTGAAAAACAATCATGCCTAGTTAATTTCTCTAATGGTTAAAGTGTGTTATGTCGTTGTGCAATCAAACTATAAATAAAGCAAAACAGTCCTTAAAGCAATAATTTGAGCAGAAGTTTTTATTTCACCACCTTTAAAGACTTTTTGGCCCTCTAGCGGTCAATAACTACAACTACATGTCTCTTGCGGAAGACATTGTTTTGGCTGTGCTTAGACTCTGCGCGGATGCATGTGGTTTGTCATTGAGCACCGATGTACACACATGTAAATCTATAAAAGATGTCCTCTGAACAGGTCAGTGCCAAATCATATGCTGTTGTTTTCAGTGGGGATAATTGGTAACATTGATGTTTTAAAGTATTGTCCTAACAAATGTCTTTTTTAATATCTTTTTTGAAGGTATCCTTGTTACACGTTACATGTGCTTACTATTATAATAACAAATTAATCATGCATAATTACATTTAAGTAACCCTAAAACGAACCCTAATCCTAATCCTAACCCTAACCATACAGAAGTAGCTACATGTGGTTAACTAATATTACTTAGTACTGAAATGTATAATTACACTGTAACAGGGAAGCTTTAAAATAAATCGCTACCTAAATTTACAAGTTGTTAGCATTTGACATAATTGCTAACAAGGTCAAAAAACAAACAAACAAACAAACAAACAAAAACTGCTGGATATTCTGGCCAAATATGCAATGGCAGTAGGCTGTAATGTATAGATTGTTATTAGGTATGTTTGCTACATGCACTAATTTTCCTGGTGCCACTATTTTGGTAGTTCATTTGATAGACATTCTGCTACATTCAACTTTGCAACTATATGTCTACATGTTATGTCAACTACCATTAGACAATTAGTCTACTATATGCTTAATATTTGCTAACACTTTATTTTTTAAAGGTCCCCCAACATTCTGCTAACTATAAGTAACACTGCACATACACGTCAACTTATTGTACTTACCCTAACCAAACCCTAACCTAACAGCCTACTAATACTCTAATAAGAGTTAGTTGACATGCAGTTGCCAAGTTATTTATGGTTAGCAGAATTTCTAAAGTGGAGTATTCATATAAAGTTTTGCAATTTTCGTCAATCCAAATGAATCCAATCCGATTTTGTAGTCTGTTTCGCATTTTCCATATTCCGAACCAAACTTGAGCCTAAGTCACAGCGTTTAGAACTGAAGAAAGCCACTGCCAGGGGTGTCGCTAGTGGGAGGAAAAAGGTGAGAGACTGCATAGGGCACAGAGGTCTGTGGGGCCCGCTTATTATACCCCACCCATACGTAACTTTACAATTGCGACCCCAAAAGTGTGATAATTGCAAACATTTATTTGTGGTGCTGGCCTGCTTGCTTTCCATTATAAGTATATTATAGTAATTATATTTGTTTTTGTAAACTGAGAGATTATGATTTTCTCACCTAAATATACAAGGCATTTAATTACATTACAAAAACTACACATGGAAGAACACAACACAACACCTCAATCGCACAATCGGAGATATTCTTGTCTAACTTACATCCCTGCTCTGGCATCTAAACAACGGAGGTTGGACTGTTACAGCTAATCTCTGAGGTAAGACGCTCATGTCAATCAACTATCCTGGGAGCGGCCTCTGTGGGTGTGACGC